>JAYEPQ010000007.1:38602646-38645146 GCA_036321105.1 Dracaena cambodiana
TTCATGAAGCATCAACCCCCAAACAAAATGTTATGGCTAGCAGTACGAGAAAAATAAATTTTTTGAAACTAATCTCTTTTTTTTTGTGCAAAATCCAATCTTGATCGACATAATAAGCAATAACAAAAAGACAATAATTATTGTTAGACTTTCCCAACAATCAGAAGTAATTGTAATTCTATATAGCAAAAAAGAAAGAATAGAAAATAAGGTTTGTTTTCATTCTTAATAAAACTTAAAAATAGCTGATTCGCACGTACTCTTAGGAACTTTCATAAATCTGGAAATGGTGATTGCTTTTATATATTTTTCAAACGTGAAGTCCCAGTCATACTAAAAGATTGTTCAAGATGAGAATATATGAAACTAAATGATCTCTACCTAAAATATAATTCTATATAAATGTTCCTTTGATGCCACCTTAAATACTAATTTGAGTCACTGCAGTTAAGTAGGAAAGTATATCTGGCAGTGATGTTTTTTAGATAGCTAATTCCACTGCCTTTGGATTTTTCAGATAGCTAATTTCACTGCCTTTGGGAAACGAATAAATTTTTACATATATTTTGCACCTAGTATTTTAACATCATCTTCAAAAAAAAAAAAAAAAAATCAAAATAATTCTAAATATTAGATTTAGAAGATCTAGGGAAAGTGGGTACATCATGTGAAGAAGAAGAAACATGAGCAAGTTAAGAAAAAGAAGCAATATAATCAAGAAAATGTGATTATGAAGCGCAGACATAATTAATTGGGATATGTCGTGTCTTGTGAAAGTTGTTATAAAATTGCATACTCTTTGGGAGTCTAATAGTATTAAAACTAGAATTAGCTTGATAAGAAGAACCGATGACAAAGAAATTCACATCTGTTTTACGATTTAAAATCCAAGAAAATAATTATCAAAGTTATCAAAATTAAATTGTTCCCTCAATCTAGGAATGAGAATGGACATGGGCCAGCTTGAAGTCCAATTGGACCGGTCGAAAAAAGCCCAATCTTGATCTGCCTATTCCAAGTTCGAATTAGATTGGATTTAAACCAATTGGAGTTTATTAGTTAATTAGTCAGAGTTTGGACACATCCAAACCCACCCGAAAAGCTTGAAGCTCTAATAACCAATGGTTCTCATTCCAAATCACTCTCCTCTTACCTCTCATGACTCTTCAGAGTTGGAAAGAACCTGGTGCTCTTTTCTCTCTCCCCTCGCCATTTCATTTCGAGGTCATTTTTTCTTTTCTTTTTTTTCTTTCCTTTAAATTTGTTTCAAATTTGTATTGTTCTGCTATTTAATTTATGATTGATTTATTTCCATTGAGGTACAATTGTTATCTTTTTAACCTTTTTGAACTTAGATTTTAGGGTTTATATAGCAAAAGAGTTACCACCTTGGAGCATAATGCGATTGATATCCTCTCTCGCTTTTGGTGAATTGTAGCATTATCATGCTCACCAAGTAAGTTCGTCTTCCCAATCTCCAATCAGGTAAATAATGTTCTCTTCTTTTCCTTTAATTTAAAAACTTTCATGAAAAATGAAAACTTGAGATCTTGTTACTTTGCGTATTGATTTGTTAGAAAATTATGTTCCTTCTCTAAATTGTAGAAGACAAACAATTCAGGACTCTAATCCAGTAGAAAACATTGTCCCTTTTTTGTTTGTCACCATTGATCTCTCAATTTCCAAGGAAATTTGAGTTAGGAGATCTGCTATCAGATTGTTTGGTTAGGCTAATTAGGGTTTTGTGGGTTCTGCTCATTGCTATGCGAGATTGTGCAATGCGTGATGTTAGGTTGATTTCTTCTAAAATTATCTTTAGGTGGAATAAAAGTTTATTGTCATTGAAATCAGTGAATTTTGTATAAAATTAGGCCTTTTTTTGTTGGGGGAGGGAGGTTTTGAAGGGGGAGACGGGGCAGGGTTGCTGCTTTGGACAAGATTAGTGCTCTTGCATTGTGCTTTGTACTATTCAAATGTTAGATACAAAAATGTATGTTGAAAGAACAACTTGATATGTTTATGCAAGGCTTCTTCCTTCGAAAACTAAGCATACAGGACTGGTCGCTCCATGTAGTAAGTAAGGAGTTCAACATGGCTGTGGAGCTTTATGTGCACTGCTGATACTATTGTTGACTGTGAAGCAAAGAATAATATGGTACTCTCTGATTCTGATACCAGGTAAAGAACTGTACGCAGAAAATTTAATATCAGGTAATGTTGATGTTATCCTCAGGCATAAAAGTTGGTTAATAGCACTAGATTCTTTGATTTCTTTATGTAGATGTTTCGAACAACTTGAGTCGATGAGGCCTTGTTTTTGTACAACACCCATCAAAAGCAGTGGCCATCTAATAGTAGATGGAGTTGAAATGAAGATGTTTGTGTCCCACTTGATTACTTTGTTGTTTTTTATGTAAACAATTGGATGGCATTATATTCTTCCCAAACAACAGAAATCAGAAAATATATCGATATTTTTTGTATTTTTGGAGAAAGCTAACTCTTTTGTGTGGTCAAAGTAGACGTTTGATTTGGTTTATAAAAAAGATTTAAAACAAGAAAACAAAGGCAAATAATAGCTATTTTATAACTGGAATAGAAGATAACTGAGCTACATGCATGACTATACTTATAATGTGTTTTTGCACGTAAGTAGTTTTTATGTATCCATACCTTTAGATACGCATTGTTTATGTTTTTGTATGATACGTATTATTTATGCTTTTGTATGTCCCTGTATGTGAATATTTCTACATAGGTAGTCCGAAAAGCCCATGGACTATCAAAATCGATTGGGCCAGACAGGGCTTTTTTTTTATTACTTTTTTTTTATTACAATCCTTCGGATTTTAAATCAGTCCAAAATTCCAAATCTTAATTTGGACATAAAATTCCAAATCATAATTTGGACATAAAATAGATCCAGTCCAGCCATATCCATTCTCATCTCTATTTCAACCTTACAAGCTGGATAAAGATCTTATAACTTAAAAATTGAAACCAATTGGAAAGGAAACTATAGAAATTTGATACTTAATCAATTTTTTAGAGAGATTTCGAGAGTTAGAGAGGAGAAATTCATGCGGAAACTACAGGGGGGTCGGGGGTATACATAAGGTTGGGGGACAGAAAATTCCAAAAAAATTTGCAAAAAAACTCAACAGCTCTTCCAACCATTTTTTTAAAGAAAATTTTGCAAAATACCACCAAAAATATTTTGCCAAAAGATTTGCAAAAACCCCTCCCAACAACTCTAATAGCCATCAAGGACATGTGGATTTACGAATGGTAATAGATGCATCCACAAGTAAAATTCTCCAAATACAAAATTTTAAATTAAAAAAATAATTTTATTTTTCTAATTTAAAATTTTGTATTTAAAGATCTAAAATTTAATCTATAATTTAATCTATAAACGCATATCTTGCCATTCCAATGGACCCATGCCTAGCACGAGCATGCATATGCTGTAGCTCGCTTATAGCCCACTTTTTGGGCCCAAACATGGCCAAGTTCATTGTCATGCAGGATGGCCGAGGCTCGCATGCGAGCCTGCCATGGCAGCACATGCCGTCCAACGAGCCGATTTTGGCCCGCCAACAGGCCATCCAGCCCACCTACCTTTAAACCCCCCACCCCTACTTGCTACATTCATGTTCATTAAAAGGGAAAAAGGATGAAGTGACAACTTGGATACACCGGTTCCGAAATTCAGTTTAGGATGAATAAGGAGAAAGCAAGATTGGATTTAAGGAAAATTAAAAAAAAATAAAGAAAAGAAAAAGGGCCTGAGAAACACGAGTCACTAACCTCCACTGACTAGTTCAAAGAAAATTACCAGTTCCTTGCAGACTGTAACAATGAACGGTGTTCACACCATCTCCATTACAGTGTCAAGGAGTTACTGTAGAACTTGGAAAAACGAGTGCAGGCTAGGAAAGAAATTGCACCACCAAAATTTTGAATTAGGTCATTTAACAGATATACTGTACAGTTCACGGTTGCACCTCAATGACAGGACGGATATTCACTGCGATGAGCATACATACAGATTATTCATGGACAAGTATCCCTCTTCAGTGCCCGTGCCCTCTCCTGAGAGCCGACATGAATCCACCAGATGAATTATCCTTGTGACGCTCCTCAGGCTTCTCTCCTACCTGTTTAAGGGGTTATTGGATGTAGAACCATTACTATCACAAGGAAAGGAAAAAAAAAAAAAAAGAAAGAAAGATAGTAGTCATATATAGAGATTGTTAGGGAACTAGTAACAGAATACGGTATTGTACCTCTTTTGCAATAAGTTGGAGAATTGGCAAGATTTCTGAGAAGTCTGGCCTTCCAGCAGGATCTTGCTGCCAGCACTTTTCAAGCAGTTCCGAAAGCTTGGAATGAGTATGCTTTGGGATGGTAGGCCTTAGACCCTGAACCAAAATCAGTTAAGCTCCCAAGTCTATAGTAAATACTTCACATGACAATTAACCTAACAAAAAGTCATGTGCCATATATGCGCAAGGAAGCAACATATACACTCATATAATGGAACTCATGGAAGCTTACCTTCAAGATCTCATGTAAATTCAACCCTCTAAACAATTAATATATAGAAAAATCCAGTTGAGTGGAAATGAATAGATGAGGACACCATATTTGTTGGAAATCTTCTAAAAGGAAAGGAAATACAAAATATATGCATATATATCTAATCCAACGGGTTTCCTTTCGTAGTTAACCTAATATATTCTCCTCTTACACTTGTTTGTATGGTAATTAATAACAAGTTAATATACCCACGCATGCTTTATAGTAAATATATGCACACATGCAGTAAAACTATAGGTGGGACATTATGGCCCAGCCCAAGAGCTGAAGCCCAACATGACCAAAAATAAAAAAGGTCTGATATAGGGCATATTTCATTTGCAGATCGGACGTGAGTCAAGAAGTTGAGTCACAACCTAAATAGATTGGATATGCCTGTTTGATCCTTTGTCACTGTACTACAAGGAAATATCAATATAGGAGCATTTTCATTAGATATCATTACCAAGTCATAATGCTTTTAAAATTTTTGTTAAGACTCCAAGTGATTATCTAATATCTTTAAATTTTGTTCTCCTAGCACTTCAGATGGGTCAAGGCATGATTCGCTCAAGCTTATGGGTCAAAAAGCCATGACCAGCAAGCAGGTTGGGTCCAATATGGGCTAGTTACACCGAAAGCACTGAAATTTAAGAAGATTAAGCTGCCTTCCTACACTTTCACGTACTTCAACTTGAAACCTAGTAATATCAGATATAATAGAGACACCATTAATGATTATTGTGGGGAATTATAATTACCTTTTGAACGACGCCCACTGCTGCTTGTAATGGTGTTAAGTATTCATATGGAAGCTGAAAGGAAAATGAAAAAAGAAATTGCATACCAGCAATATAGAGAAGCTACATATGTTCAACTGTTGCAATACCAAGAACATGATGAGCATACCTTTCCTGTAAGCAGTTCCCATAACACAATAGCAAAACTGAAAACATCAGCCTTGTGATCATAAGGCTTGTGTTCAATTACCTAGAGTATGAAGTTAGACTAGTTAGATTCTTTTTCAGAGTGCAAGAATTAAAACAGAGGGAAGAAGAAGAGCCTCTGACAAAAAAGATGACAAAAGTAATAATGAGAGTCAGAATACAAACTTAAGCACAGCGTTCATGAACGATTATCATATATAACAAAAAAAAAATCGAAGAAATGGATGTTTCATGGGGGAAAAAGTTGGAGAATACAAGAATGATTGGAGTTACCTCGCAAGAAGGGTCGGAGTTCATCCCTCTACCAATTATCTTTAAAAAGTTATAATAAAGGAAAATCAGTGTAGAAAGAATACTAGAATTGTAAATATTTTCCATTAATGGCAACTTGTGATAAGACATTTGGGCAGGAGACATAGCAAGGTGCATGACCAAAAACCAGTAAGTAGATTGCAGAACACGAGGAGTGATTTCCCAACCCAACATACCAAACATGAGGTAAGAACTACTTCCTGATATACCAAATAAGAGACCCTTGCAATGCATAGTTTAATTGGTAAATAGTAAATATAAAAGTCTCCATAAAATGACTTGAAATGAGAAATAGATATCTAAGAAATATTAAGAAAAAATGTGATCAGTTCACCCGTATCTAGTTTCACACGATGTACGCTTTTTCAAAATACTATTAAGAGTTATATTAGATTCTTTTTAATGCTATCCAAACTTTATCCTTCAATGACTCTACTTGTATATAAAACTACATATAATTTTTAAACTTACTAACTATTACATAAGTTTTAATGATATTTTACTAGTTTCCTACCCTTGAAAACACCAAAATAATTTTCTTAGTTTCATGTGTTACTATTAATTTTATGAATATTTTAATATTTTTATTTTATATCTATCCTCTAAAACATCTAAGCGATACAAAGCACTATGGCTGATTCTTTCATGCATATACAAATATTCATATGATGAACATTTATATATACCACCAATACAAACCATATTAAAATTTGAAATTATTACTGTGACATTATCTGACCATCACCTTCATACGTATCTCAAATTTTTATAAACATTTTCTGAAAAAAAAAAAATACTTTCTAAAATAAGCAAAAATTTTGTTATAAACAGAGAGGGTATAAAAGTAAACTTGTAGAAGACCAAAATGATAAAGACCCATTTGTGGAGAATACCAAGCAGGAATTTCCTTCACTATGCTTCAGTCTAATTTTGTGAAATTGGTTAAACTCTGTGGAGGTAACTAAAAAAAGGATACAATTGTATTATACAAAACATGACCCTTGCTATTCACATTAGCTTAATTAAATGGCTGAAATAAATGTTACTCTGTATTGCTTTTTTATGACAATGTAGATGATTATTGTCTCGAAGTTCTTCTAGCTGCTCGGGATGCCTTGGGAAGAATGAAAAAAGTGTCTAAAATTATGCATCTTATTACCTTCTTGTGTAAACTCTTCAACTTGATATATTGTAATAATAGCGAATAGACTAATAGTATTTAAATTATAACAATAATGATAATGGTAATAACGATGCTTAAGATAATATGAAATAGAGTGTAATAAAATGATATATAATTAATATTTAGTCATAAATATAAAGCCAAATATACGTGCACACCACATGCAACAAAGAGTCAGATCTAATAACTCGATATCTAAAAAATATCTAACAAAAGAATCTACTAATAAATAATGGATGCTAGTTAATTTCACTCTTTCATTTTTGATTGGAATTTACTTTCACTACCTTTTCTTTCCTTCTATTACCCTTCCTTCCGCTGGACATTCCTTTGGCTACCATGTTGACTTTTCTTTTCATGATTTTCCTTTCCTTATTCCCATCGGTCATCCTCTTTAATGAAAATCCCTTCAGATTTTATAAATAGGGTTCATTTTCCTCAATCCAAAACACATACATCATATACTTTCTCTCTAGAGTTAGTTATTAAAAATCAACTTCCTAACTTCTTTCAGACAGTCACTGGCAACAATGGTCACCTGGACAGAACCAGTTTGGAGAAGGTTGTTCGTTTAGTAGGATTTTACAAACAAATCCTGCAGTCTTCCTTTCTAAAAGAAATTAGAAATTAGCCTTTTGCCATTCTAAACCTCAACTAAAACTATATTTAATTATCACAACCAAGAAGAGCTATAACTTGTATAGAGAGAAGAAAGCTTTCAAATATAGGTCATTGGTCTTCTGTTGAGTTAATATTACATGGCCAGTAATATTAAGATTAAGAAATTACACTAAAATTTAGCTTGGTATATTGGAAGTAAATTCGTATTAAGTATATGTTATTTAAATGGATCCAATAAAAGTAGTGGAATCTATATGAGTAATATAATTGTAGCATTATAAGATTTGTGTTTAAGGCTTTAAATTAATATAGTAAATCATTTAATAGTAAATATTCAAGCCATAAACTAAACAATACAAATGATAGTGTTATTCGTAACAATTAGATGCTAGATTTATACTTCAACTAAAAGCTAATAACTATATAATACGGGATCCATTTAACTTTAATTGATTGCGAACAACTTAAAATTAGGCTTAATCTCACCCCTTAAAGAAGTAATGATCAGTGCAATAGAAAAGCGCAATTGAAATTATAACTTAATAGAATAATTACATCCACATCATATTATCTTATGAGAATTAAAAATACGAAAATCCCTAATTGATCCATATTAATTAGCATTATAAGAACAGATAACATGACAATTAGAGTAATATCTAAATTAAAAAATTGATGATTAGAAATTCTAGTGATAGTTTTGATAATATACATTATTTAACTAGGTTTTCCCAAATAGACTAAAAGAAAATTAATGTAAGAATTATTGATGCAAAGAGCTAAAAACAGTATTATATTAATATGTATTAGTACTCAAGTACAAGTTTTTGTAAGGGATTATTGTACGAACCCAGGTGAGTTATTCTTGAACTCACTATAACATGCATACTTTCAATCTTATAATGTTTCAAAAAATTATGCTTTTATCCCAATTCTAGAAAGTTTATGAAACACTAAGTTATCATGAAAGTACATAAGATTACCTAATGATTCATTCGCATGACTTTCTTGAGAATTTACTACAAATATTTTCTTGCACGAACTAAATTGCAAGGTAAAACATAAATAAATATCAGGTTAAGATAAGTCTAAGTCTGTAATATGTTACATGGTTGGTACCTATCGAACGTGGTTCATAACAAATGGCTTACAATATGGTGGTTATTTAATTAAGAAATATTACAAGAATATGGAACTTTCCTATCACCTTACACTTTTCTGGCCAATTAGCCCGAGTATTCACGACTATAGTAAACTTAAGATCCAATTGGAATCAACTTGAACATATACATGCTACCTGATAACTTGAACTTGACATTGTTGTTGATAATAAAAATAATAATATTGACAAGATTACACTAGATTGTTGGATACCTAATAGCTGATGTCACTTGATACATGTTCATGATTACTGTCGTCCTGATTCTTGACATAACCTCTGTTAACTGATATTCTAGACTTAATAAAATATGGATTTATAGGAGGATGGATTATTTGACCTGTATACTTAGTTTAGGAGATTTCGTATTGTCGTTCTGCTTGGAGAACGAGAGATTTCATGCCAGTATGTTTTAGGACAAAAACATGATAAATTCATGTCATTGTGCTCCCTAACTGAAACATAATACTTCTATACCAATGTGACGTCTTCCATCAATTGTTTCTAAATAAATTAATTAATATGATAACTGGTTTTAACAACTGATTAATATAATCCAATCACAAAATTATGGCTTTTTCATGTTTTTATATAATGTTTTCAGACCATTATAATATCTTGATTTCCTTTAATTCTCATATATATATGGGATTACTGTAGGTGAGCCGCCAGCTCAGGAAAAGTTACGTGAGCTAGCGACAAAATTATAATGATCCAATGATGTTTTTTCAATTTTTTTTTACAATTACAATCTCTAACTTCTTAACTTCTTTCGGATTAAATTTCATAAGTTTTAGAGTTCATTTACCCGTTCATCAAGTGCAGGTATACTGTTTATATTTCTTCTGTTCTGTCATAAAATAGTTTGCCAAATCAAGTTTTTTTTTGTAAATACTTTCCTCATAGGTAGACACTACAATGAAAGATAAGAATGTGTATAAATTTAAATTAAATATATGTAGACAAAGAGACTAATTAATGTCGTATTGATTTAGAATGACACTTTGATCTTTCTTAATTCTTCATGTTTCATTGTAGCTTTAAATTGTCATCTCAAATCAGTTTGAAGTTTTTGGATGCTAACTGTATTATAATTTCATTCAGATTCTCTACATTTAACAAATATATTACCTTCTTATGTGCATCTAATTTTGGTCCTTTATAAAAGTTCTAGAGATCAACGTTAAGAATGGGAGCTTTGAAGTTTGTAGAATTCATAATTAGAATTTAAATGCTAAAGTCCACAAATTTATGAATCGTCCCTCTCAAAAAAAAAAGATATAAATCTGTTCTATTCAGAACAGAACATTCTGTTCAGAACAGAACACTGTGTTCTGAACAGAACACTATTTTGTGTTCTGTTCTGAACAGAACAGTTCTGTTCTATTCTGAATAGAACTGCTGTTCTGTTGAACAACTACAAAAAAAAAAACTATTATGTGTTTTTATTTGAGTATGATTTTCTAAGTTTTAGTTCTTTATAATTAGTAGTTAACATGTCATTTACAAGTACTATGAGGAGCATATTATAGTCTTGATTATATCCTTTCGGAAAGATATTTATATTATTAATTATCACTCTTGTTTTCAACAATATAATTCTTTTTCTTTTCTTCTGCAGTTTTGTGCATAAATAGTTTTTAGCATGCCTTCTTATTGATATATATATATATATATATATATATATATATATATATATATATATATATATATATATATATACCTCACATCTTAGCAATATTGTCTACGAAACTTATCATCGTTTTTTTTCAGTATCCTTTATTGTGGTCGCTCTAAGCCAGCATAAGAAAACTTTTACCATTAAAGAGAAAAAAAAATGAGCAGTGAAACGAGACATGACAAGATACTGACTGAATGCAAATTGCTATCATATGTGATTGGTAATGAATTATTAATTACTGTGTTGTACATTGTTTTTTTATTATTACCGTTACTGCTACTTAGTATTAAAATTTAATAATGACTACCAATCCATTGAACTAAACTTGAACCAATACTGAATTGATACATTGGGATTTTGGAAAAAATTAGGGTTCATATGAAGTTTAATGGCTAGACGTAACTGTGCTACTATTTTTCATTTTTGAGAGGATCGAGATAGGCTCCGATCATTACTGCACCACTGTTTCCCTTTATGGGAGGATCGGAATAGGCTTCGATCATTACTGTACCATTGTTTCCCTTTTTGGGAAGATCTGGATAGGCTCCGATCAAATTTTACTGTTTCGTTTTTCCGGAGATAGACGGGAATGCGTCCTGACCAGTCAATTTCATATTTTCCTAAATTTCAAATATCATAATTAAAAGACGTCAACTGAAAAAGAAAAAAAAACTAATGATAACCACACAAAACGTTCGAATATGAGATTGCCCACCTTTTATTTGCATATGATTGTTCATGATATTGAGACATTATTGTTATTTTTTTTTTGTGTTTTACTGTTTATCATTGGACCGCTTTATTGACGATCCTGGTTATGTATGACCAGATGCAGACATTTATCAAGTGTTAGATCCAGCAGAAACAGAACAGGATGTGGCATATTTTAAGAAACAGGCAGATCTACAGGAGTGATGAATTTTTTTTTAGTTAATTACTTTTATATTAGGAAAATGTAATAAGTGCATATGGCACTTCATTTAGTTCTATGTGAGACATTCCTTTTATTCAGAGATAATTTTATTGTAGTGACATTTTGTTGGTTTTATTTATAGGAAACTTATTATTACCTTGGTTGGGAAAAAAAATTTATCATTTATTACTATTTGTCATTCATATTCTTTTGCGTTGTAACTGTAATTTTTTTTGAGCCTTGTTGAGTTGTCATTCGACGTCAAACGCCTTAGCTATCCACACTATGGAATATATATATACGCCTTAGCCTTGTCGAGTGGGGCATTACAGACGACTCATTTCGATTACTCTATATATATATATATATATGTACATGTACATGTACATATACATATATATATATATATATATATATATATATATATATAAAGATTACTGTAAATGAGCTGCCAGCTCAAATAAGTTATGTAAGTCAACAGTAAAAAACTAATAATCCCATTATCTTTTATCAAAATCCTTTTAGAATCATGATCTCCTCCTCAGTATCTTCGTAAGGATCATATTTCATAAATTTTGGAGTTCATTTGGCATTCTATCAAGTGGATGCAAAATTTTGTATTTAACAAAAACTATTAATTTTGTTTCTATTTAATAGAAGGCCAAATCAAGACTAAAACTCAAGAAATTGAGAATGAGTGAATGCTAGAGGTCGAGATTATGATGCAGAGAAATATTTTGAAAAAGAATATTGGTGATAGTGGAAATGGACTGCAGCTAAAGTAAATTACGTGAGTTGTCAGCTCATTTCCGTTACACCATGATATGGCTTAATCTACCTGCACATATATAAAGGTAAGTTACCTATGCACATCCACTGACTCACATTTGACTAACCCTATGGATGATCCGAACATTCAATACAACCTTAAAAGCAGTAAACATCTAGAGTTCAAAAATCACATGGTTTGCAATTTTATATCTTGCAAATCAAGTTTGTCAAGATAGCAAGCTTTTATGAGCATTATGAACCATTCAATTTCAACATTAAGATGTATAGAATATAAATTCCAAAGATTTAGCATTATAAAGATTACATTGAACAGTTAGAATCATCCATGAGATTGGCAAAATGAGTAATTTAGTAAGCGTGCATAGGTAACTTACTTATGGACATCCGTAGGTACACAATTTCCACATATATTGCGTTTTGATGACCCTGATATGCATGTGCACACACTAAGATAGATGCACTTGTCAGATTCAGGTGTTGAAGCACTTCGAGGAGATAGAGGAACTGCAGCAGTGGTCCCTTGTTCGCTATCTTGTCATGCTAATTTTGCTTTTGAAGATGGAAAGCTACTTTAAGCTTATGTCATAGTTTTTATTATTGTTATGTTATTATGTTTTTATGATCATCATGCTATTTAAAACTCTGTTAAATTTTATTTTATCATTTCATTTCTGCTAAATTTATTATTTGTCAAGTTATTATGTATCCATGATATTAGGAGCACTTTAACTGTGTCTGGGGCTTAACTGTTCTTACCTCTAGATCTATGGGCAATTCTCATAATATACACCTCATTTGTTGTATATGTTCAACAATAGACGATAGAGTCATATTAGTATTTTAAAGCTAGATATGGATAATATAGGTTTAGAAGGTATAAAAATTAACTGCTTTTTTGTGTTATTTTCCTTTAATTCTTTGAATTAAGGAAAAATGCAACATTCTTTGACATCAAGAGAAGAATGCATACTTGCTAATAGTTTTATTTTCCAACTATTATTCATAGCAATAAGAAAACGTAAAAATTAAATTGGGAACTTTTATGATCGTTCAAATGGGTTTTTAATTTTTTATCACACGGGAACTACTAAGATCCTTTAAATAGGTTATCACAATTTTTTCGAATCAAACTGAGTAATGATTCTGTATGGATCAAAACAACAGAAAATGAAAATGAAAAATAAAAATAAATAAAATCAAATAATCTTCTTTCAAAATCACACAAGTCCAAACCAAAGAAAAAATTTCACAAGTCGCAATAAATCATGATACCCAAATATCAAAACCATGAATTAAGAAATATACAACAATACCCATCAACAACTAGCTATTCTGAAGGATCCGTAGTCATAATACCTTAAAGAACTAGTTCCTTCTCCTTGAGAAAGAACCTAAACCCATGCTTTCGAAATATTACAGTTAAAAAGATTCAGATCTAGTTGCAGGGGCGAGACCGTAGGGGGCGAGACCGTAGGGCCCAAGGTGATCCGATTCCCTCTATTTGAAAAAGAACTAAATCCCATTTCAAAACACTTGCAAGAAAGTGGTGGGGTAGGGTACGGGTATGCTTCAAGATGGATGTAGATCTGGATCCATATGGCAGGCTTAATGATATGTTGTTAGCTCAGATTAGGTCAATCAAAGGCATATCTAGTTCATGCCAGCTTGCCAGAGGGAGAATTGGTGGCATACCCATAAATAATTCATTACTAAGTTTTAATAGGTGGTAGATTTGGAGCAAACAAATAAAGTACCTCAATTCTAAAACAACTATATCAAGATACAACATAAATATATGCAATAACATATACTAGATTCAATTAAAAAACTCTTCTTACAAGTATACTGTATATAGTGATGATACAAATGCCATCATTCATTTATGTTAACTCCTCGTAACTAAATAAATGGTTTTATACATAATTATCATGTTTTAAGATAAAAAAGCTAAGTACAAATCTACATGCTACCTTCATGTTGGATAGTTAAATATAATTACAGCATTGCACAAAGAACTATTTGGATCCCTTCACTGATTCATCACTTTGGCTAAATTCAAAACTAAAGCATCATCAAACTCACGTTACATGAAAAGGAAAAAACCATAATTCAGGATATAGAAGTGACGAATGGTACCTCTGGAGCCATCCAACGGTAAGTTCCTGTTTCTGCAGTCATATTGAGCTTTAACACGAGCAACACCAAAATCCCCAACCTTGACAACCTATATAGCAAGTGTGTTGATGAAACCAGAATAAACATTATAACTAATTAAGGGTGTACCAGTGTATAGGCACTTTGAGAAGCATTATGTTATGGGTGGTATGGGTGGATGTAGGCACCTAGATAAGCATTATTCAAATCCAACGAATACTTTATACATCTATTAGCACATTCTTGTAACAGCAGTCCGTTGCAAGATCGTGGAAGGGCCTGACATGCATAGCTATACACAAATATTGCATAAAGACTATTAATATGGCTCAATCCTATGATCACCATGCCACAGTGCCTGTACCTTGAAATTTCTATCAAAAGCTATACCAACTAGTTTCACGAACTCAAATCTTTTAATTTACTCTCATATACATCAAGAGACCATAAAATAGACAGCTGGAAGCAACAAGTTGTTTAAATATGGCCTTGGCTATTTCAAACCTAAAGAAATTTGTGTTGAAGGATTTTAATATGTTTAGATCATAATTAATGGTTTAAGAACTTGAATTCTAAAGTAAAGATGTAATCAACAGTCTATTCAAAGCTATAGAATTTTAACTTCATACAAGCATGAAAATAAGCCAGATATCTTGTTTACTACTTGGACATGTTTTGAAATCATTATTGAAATCATTAAGGATCTTGTCATGTTTGTTAACATGATTTTATCATGGATTTTGTCTTCTTGTTATCTCGGATATTGATTTGACAATATGACATGTATAAGTACGTGATCTTGACCTACTAATTTACCATATTCCAAACTTATTTGCATGTATCATGACTTAAAACCGTAAGTTAAGAGGGAATTAAAGGGTAGATTGATACCGTAAAAGGTTTAGAATAAGTTGCTCAGCCGATATAGGGGCTTATCGAAGGGGCACCCTGGTAGTACTGAGCTGTCATCTCTTATTTAGTTTATATTGACAGGACAACCTATTATATTTTACAGTATCAGTATCTACTTGAGTGCTTAGCAATATGCTAGTATAAAGTCAATATCCTGACGTAATCCAGAATATGCACAGGTACTTTCACGTTACGAGTCTGTTACTTCACCAGTTAGTTCCAAGAACAAAAACAAACTTAGACTTAACATGCCTATATATTCCGACTTGATACAATTACTTGAACATGTACTGTTTCACACACACACATTCAACTTGCTAATTTATGTTGCACAATCCCCACTTCGATTGTTTTCTTTGCCAAGATTGACTCTGAGCTTCTTGTATAGTCTAAGGTACTGAAGACGAAGCTGAGGATCCGCCACTAGACCACTCGTACTTTCTGGAGCAGATTGAACAGTAATATATTTCTCATGCCTCTACTTTTGTACTATTGATACTCTTTTGTCGACTTCGTTCCTACTCTCGTATTATGTATTGACACTAGATCTATCCACTATACTTGTTGCTTTCGATTTAAAGACATGAATATTTACATGGAAGTAGACTAACTTCCAAGATCCTAGTAAACGAGTTGTGTTTCAGTTTTTGTTTTCCTATTATTATTTATTGGCCTCATGCATCTCGATTTATACATGCCCACCCGTAGCCTACTCCATTCTGTGCTTCGTTGGAAATGTGGCATTACACAATTACTGCATGCCATGCATTTGAAGCAATATAAATTTTTTTAAGAAAGCCATTGTTAACCAAAAAAGTTAACATCTATCTTTCACATAATTTTGCCTGTTGGATCAATTCAATAGGCAAGCAAAATGTATACATTTTCAAAGATCCTCTTTGTTATTAAATATGTGGAGCTCCCTTGAGCCCTTTCTTTGTCAGTTTATGGACTAAATCATGGCAGACATTACCTACGTCGTGCATCTCATTAGCCAGTTTATGGCTTCTCCATGCTTTATTCACTATGATGCAATTCTTTGCATCGTATGCTGTGTGAAGAGCACCTTATTCTATGGACTCTATTTTTCATCCCACTCATCACTGCAGTTACAGGTTTATTCCAATGTCGATTAGGCAGGTGACCTTGTCGATCGACGATCCACCACTGTTTTTCTCTTTTTACTAGGTGACTCTTATTTCTTAGCAGAGAAAGAAGCAAACTATTGTTGCTCGGCCAAGTACCAAACTCGATTATTGCGCTCTTGCTGACACTACTTATGTGCTTCATTGGATTTGTTAGATTCTCTAGAATATGGGTGTCTTAAAACTCCAGTACTCCTCTTTATTAAGACAATCATAGTGTTATTCATATTGCTCACAATCATGCCATGAACGCACCAAGTATATTGAGATCAATTGCCATTTTGTGCATCATCACCTACAAGCGGTCACTCTGTCTTCTCCCAGCTTCATCGACTAATCAGCTCGTCGATATTTATACCAAGGCCCATCCACCTGATCGTGACTGTGATCTCATTTCCAAACTCAAGTTGGCGTCTTCTATACTATTTTGAGTTTGAGGGGATATTAGCATATCACACTAATTTAGGATATCTTTTTAAATTAGCATATTTGACAAATCCCCCTAATTTATTACCATATCTCACTAATTTTGAATATTTTTTAAATTATAATATTTAACAAATCCTCCTAATTAGGCTGATTAAGCTGATTAAAGATTTTATATAATTAGCATCAAATTATATATTTCTTGCCTTCTATATTTATTCTCTTGCTTTTTATGTTTGCCTCATTCACCTATAAAAAGATGGCCATTGTATTATATACACACCTCGGGATACAATACTATTCTACATTCTCTCTTAATTCGTTTTATAACCCTTCCCCCCCCCCCCCCCCCCCCCCCCCCCCCCCCACACCACCACAATCCAGTTTTCCTATAAATGTTTGTCCATAAATGTGCATCTTGATTGTCTTTGTATGTAATGAATGTATAAAGCTGCACACCTTTGTATGTATTGACGTATATATATATATACTATATATGCACACTGGTACGTACATATGTTCGTATTTATGCATCTAGTCAGCAACTATACGTGTATGTATAACATATGCATGCTTGTGAGCACATATATCAATATCTATATGGATGTGTATATAGTTGACTTTTGTACATGCGTGTTGGAAAGTGTAAGGGGACAATTCACATAACTTCTCTAAGGAGTGAGCTAAAACCATTTGGCGAGGCATCCCGTGATGAACCATGTCATTCACCATGATATTCATGCCTAAAATGTGAGAGATGAAGTTACAAAGTTAGAAAACCTTCACCTTGAATCAAGTAGTATTTAAATAAATGATGTTTTCATTGATGGAACCAACAAGACCACTTGTTTAATGTGTCTGGATAAACGTGTGTATAAACAGAAGCACACACATACATGTGCATATGTGTGTGCACATGTGTTTTTATATATGTATATACGTATGAATTATATTTATGGGATTCTGTAATCACCACTTAGATAGTATATTTAGAGGCTCTAATAAGAATAAACTAGGTTATAAGGAGTTACTAACAGTTTGCTGTGAGACGACCCAACAAAGTGAAGTATTTTCACCCTTAATGAAGGTAAAATCTACCGTATCATATTCTCCATCACTAATGAATTGTTTTTGAAATCCAACAAAGATTTTCAATCTGCCTCTCAACCATAAAAGATCGTAATTGTAGAAGCTGTAACATGTTATTGGAAATATTTCCATCAGAATTCTCTTCCAATCCTCTCAAAGTTTGAAGCCTAGGAACATCCAAAACACATATTTGAGATGAGACAAGCTTAAGTTTGAACTCTAGTTTAAAAGAAAAAAAAAACATGTTAGTGCTATTGTCCCAATAGACAAAGCAGCATGTACAATAGATAAGTTTGCCCAAGCAGTTCATTAGAATGATAATAACAATATGACAAGCTAGCTTCATCAAGAGAGTTTCCAGATAAATGTCTGAAGTAACTTAGAAGACCAGTGAAGTTCAGAAATAAAACTGTTTAAAGAAACATTACCTCATACGGCCATCCATCAACAACAAAGACATCTAGTGAGTAACCATCATTAGTCGAAAATGCATGTGCTTCTTGGATATTAAGGCCAGCCTCGGCAAGCAAAGATGTCAGCTGGAAACATACAGTGAAGACTTTCACAAGACATGTTTGCAAAGGACGAGTTCATAAAAATAAAAAAACAATAACTGCCTCGCAGAAGACGTAATAATAAATTTATGCAGACGCAGATATGCAGCTCTCATTGATAACCAATTAACACAGATGCCATAAGACCCTATCAGAATATTTAATGTAATTAAAGGCAAGGCATCATCACAAACAAAGAAGTGGCGCACAAAAGAATAAGTATTTTTAAATGGTTGCTTACAGAACAAAACAATGCAATGCTGATTATAAAAACTTCAAACGGAATTTCCGAAGTTTCAGAATAGGGACACGTTCACAGTTTTATATTCCACAGATTTTCTAGACATAAGTTTTATTTTATTAATCTCGTAATGGGGCATATTTCACTTTGAAAAGAGGATATTATATATCAATCAACTAAGTCTTTTATTCCAAGTACTTGGGGTAGGCTACATGAACCAAAAGAGAATCACGCCCGGTCGTTCACATGGATGATCCTTCTCCACTCATTCCTACCAAACAATATATCCTCATTTAAACCTCTAGCATCCATATCTTTTCATATCACCTCGATTCATATTTTCTTCGATTTTTCCTTCGCTCTTTTAACTTGTCCTATGTTGATAAACTCCCTTCGTTGAACAGGTACATTTATAGGTCTACGTTGCATATGACTAAACCATCGAAAACGATTTTTGTGCATCTTCTCTTCGATAGGGCCACGCTACCTTAGCACGAATAACCTCATTTCTCATTTTATCTCTCCCAGTGTGGCCGCACATCCAACGAAACAGGCACATCTTTACTACACTTATCTTCTATGAATGACGTTTCTTTATAACTCAGCATTCCGTACCATATAATAAAGCTGTGGTTTAATAGCAGTCCTATAAAATTTTCCCTTCAACTTTAACCAAATGTTACGTTCGCATAAAACTCCCGTTACGCTCCTCAATTTCAACCAACTATATTAAATCCTATGGTTAACAACACTATCAATCTCTCTATTATTTTGAATAATAAAATCCAAATACCTAAACTAATTACTAATTTTATCTCTTGCCCATCCAACATCACAATACTACAATCTCGTTCATTTACTAAATTTACACTCCATATATTATGTTATGGACCTACTCAATCTAAAACCTCTAGATTTGCTTCCATAACTCCAATTTGGCATTCAATCATGCTCTCATCTCATCGACTAAAACAATATGCAATATTATGATATAATATCCTCTTTATGACATGAGCCAAAAACAGGATATTATATATAATATTGCATATGTAGTGGGATCAGATAATAATTATTTTCGTTAAGCAAATGTTCCCAGAAACATACATGTTGATACCTTTTGCTCAAATTTGGATTTCCAACATAAAATAACTGATGCAACACATTCATCGGTCATACAATAAGAGATCAATAAAATAAGTGTGTGCCTCATTATAAGAAGGGTTGTACATGATAAAGAGGAGTATACAAAATGGATAGACTTGCACCGGTTGTAAAACACAACTACATGACCTCAGATGTGTTTATCCACCTGATTTTAATATGAAGTTTCAAGTTGCACTAGTAATCTTCTTTTATGGGAGGAATTACACTCTCTATATGAAAACAACCAGTTTACATTAGGCCCAAATGAACCAATATATTTTGACTTGGCAGAAGGTTCTCATGTTACAAAAACCAAGAAAATCGTCATGCACAAGAAAATATAATAAAAGATGACTTGCCTGAGTTACAGCATACATGTATATGAATGGTGTTCGGATTTGTTGCCCAGTATACAAGGCATGGGTTCCACCGGTTGCCAATGTAATAATGTTAAGAGCATAGTTTAAAAAGGAATTTGATACTCACTGGGAAGTGTCCGGTCCAATTCAATTATAAATAGTGTTCGCAGTGAAAGGAGATTCTTTCAAGGTAATTTCAACCATCATACTTTAAGCACTCTCCAATGATGAGTAGAAGAATTTGGAGTCTATAAGAGGCCACATGATAAACAGTCACGATCAGTATAGCATGTCAACAGAATGATCATTATTTCAAAGTGGCAAGTTTCCAAATTATAAGGAGAAAAAAAAAAGTTAATGGAATTAGACAATGTCAGCTTCACTGTATGCTGATGTATTCACTCTCTTCCGCTAAATAATGTTGTTTCTAGTTGTCTTTCTCTGCATCTTCAATTACTCCACCAAGTGTTTACATTTTCTTATCCATTTTTTGTAACAGAACATTAAGCGAAAATGTGGTTAAAAATACTTGAGATAAGCATGTTTACCTGACTGAGAAGCTTAGGTTTGTCATTGGTCGAAAACGTTATTTCATGCATGCGTCTGTAAAAATATCAAAATTGACAATGAGACAAGATGTGCCAGCAATGTTACGAATAAAGAAGCAGAAATTTGACAGAGAAATGTCTAAATTAACTATTGAAAGGAATAGCAGGTGGTGCGTCCCATAAAATAAAAATATAAAGAAAATAAACAAGCACATGAAGCTAGTTAAGACTCGTGTAAAATGTAATTTTCTTATTAGCAGCAGACACATAGGCATGTAAAGCACGCCCATGTGCATGAGCAATGGAGCAAGCATGTGTTTTCACACCTAAAAATCTGAGACCACAATAAAGATATGATCTCTCACAGCAGTTTTGTATTTCCAGATATCTTCAACCACTAGAACCAACAAGCATTAAGAATATATATAGGGACCCTAATGCTTTTGAAAGAAAACGATATTGAGGGAAGAAAAAACAAAGAGAAGATAGGGAACTCATATCTCAATCAAGCAATCAATAACTCAATTCTAAGTAGTCTAATTTTCTAGTACCATAGAACCTTGTTTATAGGGAAAAAGCAAATGTCATCAATCAACTCAAAACCGTACTTATAGAGACTACGCGGGAAAAATTTTGTTCTATAGTATTTATTGATGTCTGTCTGCCCAATTTTTAAGAACCAAAAGTGCTTTAGGTTCTACTAAAATAGAAATACGTGAACGAGAGAGACTCAAAAAAGCATTTGCCGCATTCCAATAAGCAACTATTTAATTAATTTATTATGCATGTTCAATCTCAAACTTGTAATTAGAAGAACCACTATTAAAAATAACTTAATTCTCAAAGTCTAATTTTCTAGTGCCAGAGAACCTTTTTTATAGGAAAAAATAAAATGACATAGACTAAGAGAAGCATTTGGAGCATTCCAACAAGCAACTACTAATTTTGATATGCATGTTCAATCTCCAATCTTGTGATGACATGAAGAACCTCCACTTCGATTACAACCAGAAAACGTAAAAGATATACGCTATGCATGCCATGTATTCACTAAGTTTCAGTTTAGCTGTGGGTATCACTTTCATACTATTATCAAATCGAAATAAGCAAATAACAAGTTTAAGGAACAACTCAAACGACAATGCATAATCAGATTAATAAATAATTAGTCATGACAAACAAAGTTGCATTAATAACTAAGAAAACATACTGAGCTATGTTAATTTATTCTTCAGAAATCCAAGGGTCCTAGCATGTTTATTCTTACAACATCAAATCTTACTAGTTCCTAGAAAGTTTATTATGGATAAATAGAATACAAAGAGAATAAGTTTCAACACAGGTCTCAACAGCGATAAGGCCATGCAAAATTTTAACAAGAACCAACCACTCTTTTAGATGCTTCTTTGTGGATGGTGGAGAAGGAAAGAATATGGAAGTTGAGGAAGTGTTATGGAAGAACAGAGACTAGGTAAAGGGAAGAATTTTAAAGAGTAAGGTGGTAAGATGAGAAATAAGTAAGTTTTGCTCTTTTCATAAAATAAGTAAGGTGGTGAGATGAGAAATAAGCTGCTTTTCCCTTCGAATAAGTTGCTATAAATAGAACTGAAAGATATACAAGTAAAAAGATTTTTTCAGTTTTGAGATGGAAACACGGGCCTAATCTGAGTTGAAATGGTTAGATCTGATGTGATCTGACCGAGTTAGTTCAGATCAGAACTAGTTTATTTTTTGATTCACAGCATGAAAAAGAAAGTTCAGGTCAGCTATAAAACCTGATTTGAAAACATTCCTTTTCAATTAGATTCATCCAGAAAAAACTAAATACAATCAAATAAAAAGATAGAAAACTAATAAATTTAACCTAAAACTTCCAGCCAACCAAAACAAATTATGAAAAATACAAAATAGTGATAAACAGTTGCATCAGTTTCCCATGAGGAAAGAATGTGTAAAGAGTCCACTAGTCTTTGATACAAATCATTGCGGCATCATCATAGCTCAATCTCATCAATCCAAGTGCAATCCGACAATGGTCGTCCTCACCAATGCACCAAGTTGTGTCGATGATTTCCCTGCTGAGTCTGAAATCCTCAAAAAATTCATTTGGCAAGTTCAACACCTCCCTCAATGTTCTGGTGGGAATATGGATAGAATACGGGAGCTTTCCAACAACCTATGAAAAATACAAAATAGTGACAAACAGTTGCATCAGTTTCCCACGAGAAAAGAATGCGTAAGGAGTCCAATAGTCTTTGATGCAAATCATTGCGGCCCAACATCATCATAGCTCAATCTCATCAATCCAAGTGCAATCCGACAATGGTCGTCCTCACCAATGCACCAAGTTGTGTCGATGATTTCCCCGCAGAGTCTAAAATCCTCAAAAAATCCATTTGGCAAGTTCAACACCTCTCTCAATGTTCAGGTGGGAATATGGATAGAATACAGGAGCTCTCCAACAAACATGGTGAGGTCAGCAACATTGCACACAAGGATGATTGGTAAACGGCATGGAGTAGGACCAATAAATATTTATTGGAGCCTATTTTGATAATTCTAGAAGGTCCAAACATCCTTTGGCTCAATTTACCATATGATCCTCTAGAAAACTGTTGCTGCAAAAATGCAAGTGATGACTGGCACTCTCGTAATTGATCACTAAGCGTGAGACTTCCCAAGTGACACCAGCACAGGCAACACGAATGTCACAGGGCTGGATCTAGATCCTAAACAAAGAGCCTTTGGCACTCAAGTCAGCAAGTTATAGATAGTAAAACAACTTAAATAAGAGGGAGAAAGAAATTTCAGGATTAATTTTCACCTTTGGCTTATCTATATGAAGATGGAGGGATAAATTGGACAATTAAGATGGGACCATGCCCATGAATGGCAGTCAGTTTTTATTAAACATAAGGAATTTATTAATAGGGTTGTCTTAATGGGCCCAATTAGTTCTTTAATTAATCTCATTGAATGCATAACACTTAGTTGGTTTTAAATTAAAACCCATGTAAGTTAGCCTTTGACCCTATCGAGGCCAGAATTTTTTTTTTTTTTTTTTTTTTTTTTTTTGCTGCAATATAAACCACCAATTGTTTGAGAGAATATGAGTTGCATCAAGATATTTGATAAATAACATGGTTAGAGGAGCAAATTGTTCATACCATACTTGTTTCATGCGAAAAAAGCGCTTCTTTTCATTGCCATGGATTTATAAAAATTACAATGAAAATTATCCAAATTACAATGAAAAGAAATAAAGAAAACAAACGAGAGAATTTAAAGAACACATCTCTCTCTTTTGCAGAAGATGTGGGTTCTAACGTGGCTATGGAGCGTCGACCTCAATACTCCGTTGACGATCTAATGCTTCGATTGGTCTTGAATATGGAGATTTGATGGTGAGGCTTCTGGTCACGGCTCTTGCTGTTGGTCAACATGCCTTCCTATAGAAATTGACTCTTGGTCTTCAAAGATTTTTCAAAGATCCTAAAAACTCCCCTCTTGACCCCTATTTATAGTTTTAAGAGTTTTCTTAGAGATAAAGATGGAATCCTAGTTAAATCCAACTCTGAACTTATATTTGAATATAAAATCGTTAATTCCAAGTGATTGGATAAGATTAGAATCGAAATTTTAGCAGAAATCCAAAAGGAAATCCAGTTTGGAAACTGGAATAACCCCGCACACGCGAGGCTATCATCCCCGCACGAGGGGGCTAATAGCCTCGCGGATGCAAGCTTATTAGTCTTGCGTGCGCGAGGCTATTTTGCCCCATGTGGCTTTTTTTTCCTTGTCTTACAAGACCCCTTCCAAAATTTTCAAAATCTCGTTTACTGATTTCTAACGAGTTTTGAAATACTTTGGACTTTACCTCTTCAAGTATTCATCACACAAACTTCTTTAGTACCCAGAGTTATTTAGTTTCACAGAGCTAATAACCTTGCGAAAAATAGCCTCGTAGAAAATAGCCTTGCGAAATTTATAACTGCCTCGCGGAATTTTAGCCCCTTTAGGTGTCATTTCTTCCTTTAAATAGTCTCTTCACCTTCTCCTTCATTCCAAAGAAATCCAATCTCTCATTTTGAGTTCCTTTGAGTTTCTTTTGAATTTTTTCGAATATCTTCAATTCCTCGCATCAATTTTTGACAAATGGCACCAAATAAGACCTTGGTTAGTTAGAGCAGCGTCGTTTCAGCCTCACGGCCACCGGCCATCGGCATTGGGAGGGTTCCGCCGTTCTTGGAGGTAAAATCTTCTCCAAATCTTGTTTTCTTCTTCTTCGTTGAATAGAATCTTGACATGACGCTTCAATGGAGGATTTTAACCATGATATTTGGGTAATCTTAGGGTTTAGAACCTCATTTTCCGCCGTTGACAGCATTAGAGTTCGCCGCCGCCGGCAAACTACCTTCGGGCAGAATCACGAGGCTGTGTAGCCTCACGTACAGTTATGCGAGACTATAGCTTCACGCTGCGTTTTGCGAGGCAACAACCTCGCTTTGGCTTATGCGAGGCTGTTAGCCTCGCGTTCAACTTCTTTTACGCGGGGCTATTTTAGCCTCACATTTCTTTACATAAAGATTTTTCCGCCATATTTAATGAGCTTCTAACTTCTTCTGTCTCTTTGGCAATGAGCTATACCACTTCTTTGTCGAGACGCCATCACTTCGGCTTCCTTTTGTAACCTGCATTTAGCAACCAGTACACTCACCGGTGGCACCACCGGCGGGCCCACCAGTGAGTCACCTGTGGCTCCGAACATAGATGCCAATCTCAAGGTCGTTTTTATGGTAATTCAGGCGAATTTGAGTTGGTTTTGGACTCTTTTTTCGGTCGTAGATTCCTACTCATAAAATTTAAAGGAGATGATTTATTTGAAGGATTTAATGGTTTATGCACTCTATGAAAACCCTTTATATCCAACATTGAAAGGGGTTCCAAGGACCCTCCAATGCATCCAGTTATTCCATCCATCAAAGAACCCATAAGAGAGCCATGTTCATCTTCTGCAAGAGCAATATCTTCATTCTTCATATCAACAAGATCTTGGCTTCGTCTCCATGAACTTCATCGCTTTGCACGAAGAAGAGAGCTTTCACATCAAATTCATTAAGGAGAAGGCTCACATCACCACGAGAATTTTTTGCTATGTTCAACGTTGCACCTCTAGTAAGTAAAATTCCTCATCTTCTCGCTCCCTCTTTGATCTTCTCCCTCTTTGATCTTCCTCCTGATCTTTGTGTTAGATTGATGACGGACCTTCAATGAGGCAAAGAGCCGCTCTGGTTTGGTACCCATCGTCCTAAGTTCCCAAATTGTTTCAAGAAAATTTATAATTTTTATTGAGTGATTGTAACAATTGAACAATGTTTTCATATTGTTTGAGGGTTAAACTATGAAATCATTATCTTATGATTGCTTGATTTTATAAAGCACCTCTTTTCTCATATCTTATAAATTTCGATTGATTTTTCTACGCGAAACAATTATTTCTCAACCAAGGGTCATTGTTCTCTTCTTTAGGAGCAATCATAACTTGATGCATTATAAAGAATTGACTACCATATCCCCTCAAGCAATAACTCCCTCACGACTACTCTCTCCTTCCACATCTCTGAACCATACTCATCATCACAAATGTCTCTCTTCGTAGTCTATCAAGTTAGACCAAGGGTTGAATTTTCACCTAGGATACTGATTGGATCTGCATCGTCCAGGTTGAAAACACTTATAATAGCTAATCGCACTAGGCTTGGCTCCTAAAGTTCACTTACCTTATTGTTCAAATGGAACTATTTTTTATAAGGCATTAACAGTGGTGCTAGGGAATCGACAACACCCCTGCTTATCACCAAATAAACTAGCAAAAGACTTAGTTGAATCATATGCGCAAGGTGTTGATTTCTGCAATTGTTTTCAATCTTCTTTGTCTTGTGATAAGCATCATCAACCTCCATAACATCCTGGAGGTCGACCCTGTCTAACAAGGATTTTGTTTTCAAATGATCATTCAATCTTCTCATGTAAAGTAATTGATCTACATGAATTGCATAAAAGTTTTAAAAGTGTAATATGAATTTGTTTGATTTTGGCAAGTTAATGCTTAACGTATTTTCTATACGTGTTACTTTCTATCAAGCCTTCTATCGGCTATATGATGTTCCGGATTCAAAAACATCAATGACTTATAATCCTGCAACTATAGTTTAGCCGAAGCATTCAACAAGACTTTAATCAAATTTCTCAGTAAGGTAGTCCTTTTAGCAAATGTGATTGGGATGAAAATTTTATTTTAAATTTTTTTAAAAAATCAGCAAATTTATTTGGGATTACATAACACAATAGTTGGAGCCCCTACGAATACTACACGCAACTCTCTAATCTACATGTGTGAGGTGATTATACCGTTGGAAATCCAAACCTCATCATTACGTACAGTGCTAGCAATGAAAATGACTACCAAAGAAAAAACATCAAAGTCAACTTCAGAAGTTAAAGACATTGGATAAAGGGCATAAAAGCTAAATAGCACATCAAGGTTTATCAAGCCCGAGTTTCAAAGTTTTCATCAAAAAGGTCAAAGAAAGAATCTTCCGCAAATAGGATGTAATATCCCTAGTTTCTACTAGCATGTATCCTTTTTTGGGATTCTATTGTGTCAAATTAGGATTAATGGAGTACGATCGATATCACAATTGACTTCTGATGGACCTATCTTGAATTCTATAACTCCAAATCAAATTCGATTTGGACATCATCATTTTTCAAATAATTATTATTTTTGGTGATTTTTTGAATTATTCTGAGAAAGTTAAGAAATTGGTGAAACTACATAATATTGATTTATAATGACTATTACTTCGATATTTTCTATTTTACAATCTAGGAGTCCAAAAATCATTTCAAAAATCTTGTCATACTTCTCTCATCCATATCTACTCCCTATATTAATTTTGAATTTTTCGTAGATAGTTGAATTGAGTCGATTCCAAAAAATATAAATTTAATTAATTAACTCTTAATACCATAGCAAGCTAGCCTGGATCGGTTGTTCATTTAACCACTGCCAAATCATAGGTGGCAGCCTTGTGATTGAGCCAATTGAAGAAGGGGTTAGCTTAGGTTGATGGTAAGGAAATAATTTAAATTAAATTATTTCCTATAAATTGACCCCACTCTTCTACATATACATGTCTCCATTCTTCATTCATTTCTTACACACACCAAAACCATTCGTCCTCAAAATAATCTCTTCTCCTCACACACTCACACGGGCAGCAAGTATAGTGGAATAAGTCTATTTCCTTGCACAATCACACTCTCCCATCAAAATAATTCCATTTCCTACTCACACTCACATCATTTTTCCTCCACCTCGCCTTTCTTTCTCCTACTAACACCATCCAGCCAAGCAGTAGCAAAGCAGTAAGCAGCCACAGAGAGAGGAGCTAGAGTGCAAGTCTTGAGATTCGGCAACAGTTTAAGGCAAGTTGTGCATCCTCTCACTTTTCCACTTTTTTGTTTGTGGTATTACAAGTATGCATTATTATTGAGCTTGAGTTAGACCACAAAATTCAAATCACGTCATATCAGAATACTGTATATTTAATAATAACACAAAGTATTAGGCATTAAACCTGATTATATGTTAGTATTGAAAGGTATAATAAATCCATATGATGGGAGCTTAATTCATAAACTTATTTACTTATTCCCTAAGCAATTGAGTGAGGAATTTTCCATTGACCACTGCACAATAAAGGTGGGTGTCATGTGGTGGGCCAATCACAGAGTGAGGCTGGGGAATAAATTAACTTAAGAGGGAAGCTAAGGAATAAAATTAATAATATAATTAAAGTTATTATCACTCTATATATAACCTCCTACACCATTGTTCTTCCACTTTTATTTCTCTCTCGTCAGCCTCACCTCACACAGCAAGTAGCTGCAGAAACAGTGGAGGGACAGCAGGGAAGAGGAGCTAGATTGCAGGTCTAGGATTTGGCAATGGTTTAAGACAAGTAGTTGCACTCTCTCGCTTCAGTTTTACAATGAGAAACAATGGTTGAGTTTGTGTTTACACTGAGAAAAAGAAATCCTTCTGCGCTCTAAATCATGCTGCAGAAAATTCATGCCCACAGGGAATGAAATGACCACCAGCCAGCAGTTATAACCGCCAACCAGCAGTCTGGTCAAGGCTGATGGTCATAAAACTTTTTCAAAAAACTTGTCATGTTGTTTATATCATTTTCCTGAAGTTCATTGCAACGAATCATGTTGTAAATGGAAGAAATAAAGTAGGTTATAAATTATTAGTTTCTTGTTATATTTTAATAAACTAGGATATTATACTAGATTTGTACACAGAAACTCTAGAGATGTTATGAGGATGGAAATAGAATCTTTGAATATCCATAGAAAGGTGAAAATTTTCCAGGATCTTTTTTGACAGGAGGACCGCCAGCGAGCAATTCTAACTGTCAACTAACTATTCATTAACATGGATGAGAGTGAGTTGTTCCCTGATTATTTAGCTAATTGAATTGAGTTTCCCTATATGATTAGTTGGTTTGGGATTCACCATACATGATAAACAGAAAGATTAGGGTTAGAGCTCAGTTTCTCAGTATCTATTTAATATTCAAATTTAAGGTTTGAGGCTAGATTTGTATATAGGATTCATGTGCACGATCTAAAGGTAAACATGAAATTTTTTATTTGTTTCATAACTCTAGACACTAGATTGGGGGGTCACCAGTGACCAAAGGACTGCTAACTGGTGGCCAGGACCGCCAGCCAGCCAGCGATCTAGCAGTCTTGGATGACGATGATGAGTTTTTTTGAGAGAGATAGTTGCAATATCTAGGCTTCATTAGTATTCCCAAAAAATTCTATTATTCACTGTAACAGGACATAACTAGTAACTAGGATTTATAAATAGGGTTATAGATACTAGTTTCGGAATTTAGAGTTTGCTATTGAAAATCGTTCTAGTAATCAAATTGTGATCTGGTTGGAGATTTAATGGCTTAGGAGCATGATAGGCTCACTGGGAAAATCTGGTGACAACTAGGAACCAGACAATTACCAACTGATAGCTAGATCAGTTACCGGTTGTCCCAATTCTGGTGAATCAAGGCTTGAGCCACAGATATCTAGTAAGGTTTATAGTGATTAGAGAAGGTTGAAAATCATGTCGAGTTGCTTGACTGTGAATTAAAAAATCTATATTATGGAACCATCACATATGTGTAAAGTAGAGTTATGTTCATTCACTAGTAACATGTTGATATGATTTATGTTTGATGACATGAACATATCTATACTTGACCATGTATGAGACATGTAAAGCACGCTAATATTATTATACATGACATGCTTACATGATAACTGATATACTGATAATTGATGGGCATGGTTTCTTGGAATATAGTGACATAATGAGAATAAAAAATATCATGGTATATTACGTGTACACTGTCCTAGTGATGAATTATCTAATGTTGTATTTTTATTGATAAAGAACAGTAATAAATGAATTGTGTCATGATATCTCTAACAAGTCATGTTTATCATGTACCTTCGATACGAGGCGGAGAAGAACTACATGATGATTAAGAATGGTATATAAGGTTAATTGAGATTGTTAGGATTGGAAACCTTTGCAGTAACAGCTCCACGTGGTACTAAGCCACCGATTGTAATTGTTTCCCAGATATGAAACGCCCGTCACTGTCTATACAATAAGGAGATTGAATGGTAGTGCCTAGCAGCACTTAAATCTACCTCCAGTTTTCAAACAGGACCTTGTAAGTTCAGATCAAGTACCAAAGTCAGCTAATCTCATGCCAAAGCTAGATTAGGGCTTCAGCCTGATTCTGATCTGAAACGACAGGTAGAACTTATTCATTTTCAAGAGTAATTCTCATTTGTTCTTGAAGAAAAGAGTCAATTCCTTCCAAGGACATTAGCATGTATAATGATCCATTCTCCCCAGCTTTTGCATAAAGCAATAAGTTGCCAAGGTACTGAACAGGTCTAAATGCATCTGGGTTAACACCACAGCACGAAAAAAATGAATATAAAATTGGGTGGACATAGCAATGGTTTCAAGCTATATAAAGGTAGCTCAATTTATTGGAGGAGAATCAAAGCATATCAGTCCACCCTCATCATAAACTTAGAAGCGTTTATCTTCTGGCAGGGATATTAACTTAGGAGTGTATATTCTAACAAATATGTTATAATGGAGTAAATAGATGGGTGATGACAACTTCACTATCAGGTGTTTGATGTCCATCTTATGTGCATAGCTGCTTTAGAACATATTCATCAAAAGAAATGAGATTAGATGGTTCCCATGGCAGTTTGCCACTTTACCATTCACACCAATAGTAACAATGTGCACAGTGTGAAACACCATAATAAAACTATTCCTAGCATTTTGGTATATAGGAAACATGTTTCTAATGGCATATCCTGTTAGTTTAATGGGTGAGAGTGAAAACATGTCAACCAAGTAACACTAGATATACTTCAGACTGATCATAGTTGTCAAATAAAACTAGGATATGTCCTATTCAATCCTCCAGTGCTTTTTTTCCCAATAGGCGCGATGGAAGGGGAAAAGTAAGCACACAAAATAGCCAACAAGGTATTCTTTTCAGAAAGGGGAATTACACCCCTCAACAAGAGGAGAATAGTGCATACGAAATTGAACATGCTCGGGGAAAGAAACAAGAAAACTTTAGAAGCCACAAACACCATAACAATTGTAAGCTGGATCACACTAGTACGTAAAAAAAATGATGCATTGACACTAGAGCAGTTGCGAACTATGAAAGTCAGATTACTTAAAGTAGTATATTCCTTAGCATATGATTAAAGGGAGAAATCTATGTCAAATAAATGGTGCAGGATTTCTAAAAGAAATGCATGCTCAGGCATGGTTGCAGCTAAAACTTTTACCACTTAACATTTAACCATTCTGCTAGCACAAACAAAAGAAATGGACTATATAACAACCTGCCAGAGAATGGGATTGCATCTGCAGTACTGTCTCCATCTTGAATATGTTGCTTGCTGGCTTCAACGGCAAGTGACTCAAGATTTGGAGATGAACCAAAAGCAGGAGGAGAGTGAACACTGAATTTGTAGTGGGGGAAAACCAGAAATAAATATAAAAAATGCACACAGAAATTAACGCTAAATAAATTAATGCAACAAAAAGAGGAAAAATATAAGAAAACATGATGAAAAAGAAATTTAGATAGAAGATAAGTCCAGTTGAAACATGAGAAGTAAAATGCCTAGAGGTAAGAGTAACAATACCTCTGTTTAGTAAAATAATTTGAAGAACAATGGGCATCTTCATCTCCCTGTATGCTGTTAAAAGAATCACCTTGATTTCCATCATATAATGGAGGTACCTAAAAAGAAAAGGCTCCACCATGATATTAACTGATAAAACTCCAAGGGATTACAATACACCATGATTCACTTAAAAGGAAGTATGCAAAAATATCAGGAACACGGATTACTCATCGGACATGCTATAAATGGATCAATAGATTTCCTTAAATGATATTGCATGACGAAAATAAAATTGCATTCTTAGATTTTAGAACATAAGATCCACTCTTGATTATGAACTTCAAACTTATTGTTCATCGAAAGACTATCAGTGATATTGATAAAATTAATTAAACGAGATTGCCTTATGAAAAATGGACTTTACAAAAAGACATCTTCATAGTTTCTTCAAAAACGAACAGTATAAATCAAATGTCACATAAAAATGTCCATTAAAGATGCCTGTAAGACATACTATTATACCATTATCAATGATAAACAGAGTAAGCATAAAGACTAATACGTAAGGATAACTTGCAACAAAGTCCAAATCAAATTGAACTAACCAAAGATACATGTGCAAGAAGAATAACATGAGTATCAGTTAAGGATAGGTAAATGTATACACAATTCTAAAATCTTTAAAACTTCACATTCATTCTTTATTATGATACCTTATGAGCAAAAAAAAAAACAGAACTTAAAACAGTAAGGCCATGTTTGGATGGGTCTAATACAAAGGAGTCAAAGATTCCCTCGTTTTTTCAAAACATGGGGAATGGCTTCCTTTAATGTCAATTTTTGACTAAAACCCTAAGGATTGCAATCCACAAAATGGCACAATCCATTGGATTAAAATAGGTAGGTTGAAACCTATTTTTGAATCCAAAGGATATAACTTAGGAATATAACTACTTTTTAAGCAATAATTAACGACTCTTGTAGAGTTAATGTGTTGTGAAAACGAACTTTATGATAGTAATCCTAAAGGTTCCAACCCAAAGGAACATGAGAGCACTCCAAAGGATTCACATCCCAAACAAAACCCAAAGGATTTTCATCCTAACCATCCAAACAAGGAATAAAAATTATGATTTGACCACAAGCATAAGTGATTCTATTGATCCAACAGCAGCACATTTAATTGCTATCAGCCAAACGTAAACCTGCCAATCAATAAGAAAATCAGTAAAGGAATGAGTAGAGCTAGGCACAAGTCCAAGATCCAATATGATTTTATTCAATATAAACGTATAGAAAGATAAAACATGTCCAGAATTTGAAATTTAGCTAATGATAATGAGCATGTGTCGCATGCACAAGCAATTCTAGCCCACTCCGACTCCCTGGTTTTAGGAAGCAACTAATAGAAAACACTACAAGCATTAACACAATTAGTCAAGGCGTCAAGCAAAGTATAAAAGAAAAAAAGGGCCATCGAATGATTAGCTAATCATCAAAAAGCCAACTTCAGCAAATCGTACTCAGAAATAGTATTCATACAACAAGGAGTACATCTTGAGTTTAAGCAGTCAATTGTTGTGATTCCTGTGAACAGAAAATCCCAAATTTGCTGCAAAGAAACTAGGCAAATATGATTTTATCCATTCAGTGTGCAGAACAAGGGAAAAAGCCAAAAAGACATTTAAAAGAATATATAGAAGGTTGGCAGAACAAGAATTGGCATTAAAAATGTGGCCTAAAGTGATCTAAAAAGTGACACTGAATCACTAAAGAATTTGGGCCCTTTAGTCATAAATTAGTATCAACAGGACTAATCTTAAATATTTCTAATGGTATATCTCATACAGAATTACATATAAACACATACAATATCTCCCTAGTATAATCTCATCAGAGAGGATTAATGAGAAGACATGATAAGATTTTCATAATAAGAACCATGTAGCATGTCCAATGAGGCCCCCCCAGTTGAAGGATCTTTAGCTATCAAATAGTAAAATTAAATGAATCAACACTCACAAAGTCAAAGATCTCATTTTCTTTTGATTCCCAAATAAATCTCTGTACAAGAATGTGATAGCTCCCAGAAATAGCACCAGCAACAAAGAACAAAAAAAGAAAGTTGAGAATGCAACAGGGTTTATAAATTTGTAGGCATGTTTGGATGTCATTGTCATCACCATCATTATGTCTTTTGCAATTAAAGTAGATATAGCACCAGAAAACAATTGACAAATTTTTCATGAAACTATTAAATTTAATTAACTTAGTAAGCTTAAATATCATAGATGTAATTACAGTCTTACAAAGTGAGCATTTCAAATAATCTGCTCTTATCAACACAAATGAGGAGAAAACCAGAAACTGGCATAGCCAAAGTTTTCTAACTAACCTTGAACCCAAACAAGGATAGCAAATGAAAATATTCCCACTATTTCTTTATATAAGTATTGAGATATTTTGAAAAAAAAAAAAAAGATATTAGGATCATTAATTTATCACCACTAGCTCAAGTAATTTATATTAGGTGGCGACTCATTTCCATTATTCTCAACTAGACTCAATAAGAAGATAATTGTCAAAAAAGAAGGGAACATGTAGCACTTTCTTACTTGTTTAATTATACAGACATGTCTAGTGGGAGCTAAAAAAGCCTTGAATAACTGCATGGCCCAAATCATAGACTTCTTTGTCTTTTTTCTTAATAGAGAAATGCAACAAATTTTCATCTTTTTCATTTCAACAAGCTTCCAATAGAACTTCTTTGTCAAATTAAAAAACAATTAGGTTTCCCATCACAATTTGGCAGTAGACAAGCCATGCCCTTCAATTAAGCCTCTCTCAATTTAATAAATGAATTATATTCCTTCATTAGCCCAAGAATGGAATGCATATATAACAGTACCAATCAATAAATCACCAAATGGCAAGAAGTACAAATATATTTTCTTTAAAAAAAACTCACCTGAACTAAGCGTATGGCACAGGCGGGCCTGTTGGCGGGATCATGGGCCAGCTCGAGCAATTTCTTGTGCGTCAACACATCCTCCGCTCGCTCCACGTTCACATCCATCGCGTACCTACAATCAAGAAACAGAGATCGCCGATTCCCTCAATCATTGAACTATCGAAAAGTCTCAATGAAAAGATCAGGTGACCCAAGACGTACCTCGCGGGGAGGCGGTTGAAGTGAGCCCAGAGGTCGTCGTCGAAGGATGGGGTTTGGGCCTCCGGCAGACCGGAGTCTTTGAGGCGGCGGAGGACCTCGTTGAAGACGTCGAGCTTGTGGCGGTGCTGCTGCTGCAGCTGGAGGTTGCTGCCGGCGAAGGAGGCGTTCGTGTTGGTGTTGGAGGGGGAGGAGGACAAGTCCCCCGCCGCCGCCGCCGCCGCCATGCAGCCGCAGCTGTCGGCGGCGGAGTCCTCCATCGCCATTGACGATCAACTAATCACTCGATCTCATTTTCTTTGATATTTTATTCTATTCTTTTGTTTCTTGGAGGGCCAAGGTTCACGTGAGGAGAAAACGGAGGAAAAAGAAGGGGAAAGTAACGAGAAAGGGAACTTCAAAAGGGGCACAACTTTTTTCCTAGTGAGCCAGTAAAAACTTCTATAATATTATAATTTTGCCATTGAACTTTTTAGACCAAATTATCCTTATCTTCCTTCTTCCCTTTTCCTGAGTTCAGTTAACCAAAAAAAAAAACTCCTAAAATTCGTAGCGAAGGTGGCGATAACGGGTAAAAGAGTGAGAAGAGAGATTTGATAGTGTTAGATTTAGATAAGAGAAGAGGAAGAGGAAAGAGTAGTTAGGTATTTGAGTTAGAGATGATTTTTTTGGAAGAGAAGAAAAGAGAGGCAGAAAACTCCGGTCCGGACTGCGAGTCCGGACAAATATCTCTGGTCCGGACTGATAGTCCGGACAGGAAATATCCTGTCCGGACTGGCAGTCCGGACAGAGTCTCCCTGTTCGGACTGCCAGTTCGGACAGGGAGACTCTGTCCGGACTGCCAGTCCGGACAGGGAGTTAAATAGGTTTTGTTTTGCCAATTATACACAAAATTATTGTAGCATATCGGTGAGTAGTATTGCCTATTATGCAAGTGGCCCTGTTCGATCCCTGGCAACAGCGTTTATTTTAGATTTTTATCTATTTTTTCAAATAGTAGTAAATTTAGTTCAGGTCCTTCTTTGATGACTAATTTTGCCATTACCCTTTTCACATACAAAACAAACTCTTTTACTTTATAAACAAATTTTTCCTTTCATTTTTTATGTACCCTTTTAAAATCCGTGTTATTTCTATTAACAATAAGGAAAATAGAATTAAATACTTTACAATCCATTGCAGAAAACAAAAAAAAACACAAAGTTTAGTTCATTCTATGCAACAAATACAAAAAATTCATTCATCTCTCAAATTTGTACACAGTTTAGTTCTTTCCAACTACATATTACATCAATAACACATAAATACGAAATTCAAATTCAAATAACAATGTAAATTCACACAATGAGAATTATGAACAAATTAGGCCATAATTAGAAACAATATTACATAAAAAAATATATACAAGACCCCAATACACCATCCCAATTAAAACAACATTACGTAAAAAAATTTCATATATTATTAAAAACCTTCCACCTCCATGACCCTAATGCACTATCCTCAGTCTTATAATCAAAACTCCCTCCACTATCCTCAACATTACACTGATACAGCGATATAATGATACACTGATACATCGATATACAGATACAATAATACACTGATACACTGATACACCGATACAATGATACTCCTGATACACAAATGCAATGATACTCCTGATACACCGATATAACGATACAATGATACACTGATACACCGATACAATAATACAACGATACAATAACTGATACAATGATATAGTGAAGATTATAAACAAGGTCTCCTATGTATAAAACAAATAAGATCTCATACAAAATAAAGAAATAAGATCAAATACAAACATAGTGTATATATTCCTCGAACAAAAAATAAATAATAGGGTTCATTACAAACAAAAACCATATATTCTACAAATTCTTTAAAATGTTTGAAAAAACCAATTACACCGGCCACTTGAAGTTTCTTACAACATCCATATCAATACACAATTAATATAATATAATCACTGTCTCCTTGTCTTCCTCGGGAGTTGACGTCTGCTTCTGATTCGAGACATAAATGTCGTATCGGGTGCATCAGGAGTGGATTGATCTTATCTTTGTTCCTCTGCTTACTCTTCTGGTGGTTCTTCTGACTGAGTGTAACCAGTTAGCACGGCTTTAATCTTCACAAGTGCACTAAATAACATCCTATACCACTTCTTGAATGCCTTCTCCCCTTGCGCAAGTAATGGATCGATTATTGCTTCTATGCATGTATATCTCTGTAATATTAATGAAGGAAAAAAAAATAAACATCAGATAAACTTGGTACTATATGGGACTTAAATATTATATTTTCTATGTGTAAGTAAGTAGTAACAAAGTATAATTTACTACAAATAGCATATTTTCTCTATTTATTTTTTTGCTGCAATATAGTGTAATATTAAAGTTTAAAGATACTGAAACCGTCTTTTGTTACTTAATCAACCATTAGGACAATACCATTAAACTTATAAATTAACTACTAAATTTTAATATTAACGTCCATAATTAGAAAAATAACTAAATTTTCGCATATTTTACAACTACGATTACAATATTATATTTTCTTCATAATTATAATCTAAATATTAAAAATCAAAATTAACAAAAAAATGTTAGAACCAATTTTGTTAGTTCCTTCACTCCTTCTCCTCTCCATCCCAACAAAATCACAATGAATACTTGTTTGATCCAAAAATAAAAAATTTTAAATTTTAAAATAAATATTACTAAATTAAGAAAACTCACCTACTAATGGAGGGAAGTCGGCGGCGGCGGCGGGAGAACACCGTCAGCGGCGGTGGGAGAACACCGGCAGCGGTTGCGATGTCGGCGACAGCGGCGGGTTCGGCGGCGGCAATGGGTTCGGCGGATAGGAGAGAGAGGAGATTTGGAAGGAGAATGAGGTAGAGAAAATAATAGAGAGGATGAGGGAAAGTGGGGGAGAGAGGAAAGAGGAAGTTAGGGTTTTGGGTTAGGGAGGTCGGAGGAGAAATGAGGAGAGAAGAGGGAGATGAGAAATATATAGTTCAAGGGTATTTTCGAAATACTAATGTGCTCACTAAGAAATTCTTCTATTTACTAAAAACACAGTAGGCTAGTAGGCTCACGAGGAAATCTGGGCTCCCTAGGAAAAAAGTTGTGCCCCTTTAGAAGTTCCCACGAGAAGCGGGAAACAGAAGTGTGTATGGAGAGCAAAGGAGGCGGATACTTGGGATGGGAGAAAGAAAAGATGAGACAAAAGCAGCAGCTCAGGGAGTGAGAGAGACTGTCCGTGAGGGGATTATTTATAATTTTTTCTCATCAATGCCAAACTCTTTTGTTTATTTATATTTTAAAAATAGAAAAAGTCAGCGTTTTTGCATATACGTTTGTAAGAAGAGGTTTTTATATATCTGTCCCATAAACCTTTAAAAATTAGAATTTAGTCCTCCAAACTTTCATATTTATAATTTAATTCTCCAACCATTTAAGTTACTACAATTTAGTCTCCGAATTTTTCATTATATCTCTGAGCTACTTCACTTTAATTTTCATTTCCTTCTTTCTCCTCTCTTCCTCTTCATATTGGGTTACTCTCTCCATTCTTTTTATCTCTTTTTTGTGTATAGTTTATGGTATCCAAACAGATGGGTGCCCAAACAAGCAACCAATTTGTGTGTAATTATGGTATCTACTTCCATTTGAATCTGCACTGGAGTGCATTGGTGAGGACTGCTATTCTGAATGAGCATAATTCATACTGTTGAGGGTAGGATATACATTTACAGATCTGGCAAATTTTAACCATAGAGCTCCTCAATTCTATCCCCACATGACTTGGATTTGGAGTGAAATGGCTACTAGAGGATGTCATTCTTCTAACTTCTATAGAAGAAATTTTTGGGACAGCAGATCAAGACTATGGGAGGCAGCTAGAGTTTGGGCTTGGGGGAAGTATTTGGAGAAGTAGAGGGAGGAGAGGTTAGCTTTCTAGAGAGAAGAAATTAGGAATTGAGACTTTAGGATTTGTCAACTATTATTTGGAGGAGATAACATTGAGCGAGAAAGAGAGAAAGAAAGAGAGTTGAACCCATTTAAGAGAAGAAAGGCAGGAAGAGGAAGGAGGGAAAGAGAGAAAATAAAGGAAAAAATTATCCTTTCCTCTCCTCTCAGTGTTGTCCTAGGGATATAACAAGAAAAGAGGGGGCAAATTTTAACTTTATTAATGAAACTGACCTAGAAGGACTAAATCAGAATAACTTAAATATTTTTAGGGATTAATATCAAAATACAAAGTTTTCAGGTACCAACATCAAAAAATTGTAGGTTTAATGAATCGATATGCAAAAACCACATTATTAATTTATTCTTTCGTCCTAATACTAAATAGAGATATGCTCCTTTTTTTTTATTATGTTATAGGAAGAACTCTTTCAGTTTTATATGAAATAATAACTACTTGTAGAGCTTCATTTGAAAATAATAACTATTTTAATATGAGATTCTAAACTAATTATTTCTTAACATTATATTTGTACAAACATGTTTAGAATTATTTCTTAACATTATATTTGAATTATTTCTTAACATTATATTTGTACACACATATGGTATATGTTTTTGATAATATGAACAGTAATGTAGGATGTTTAGTCTGCTCTAAATAAGAGCTTGTTTAGATTATTGATGAATCTACTAGGCTATGTTTGTTTTGAATGAAAATGGAAGAAAGAGAAAGAAAAAGAAAAAGAAAGAGGAAAAAGAAAAGATGGAAAAAATTATTATTCTCTTTTCATTTCCTTTATTTTCCCTCAAACCAAACAAAGCCTGAGGAAAAATGAAGGAAAATAAAAGAACATAAGAAAGAAATTTTTTTCTTCTATTGTTTGGTTTGAGAGAAAATTTAAAATAAAAAGTAAGAGAAAGCATGACTAAAAAATTTTCCCTTCATTTTTCTTTACACCACCCAAGAGAATGAGAGAAAAATTTGTTTGGTTTTACTAACACATAAGATAATGGTCGGTTAGTTAAGGGAGTTTTGAACTAAGTTTTTTTTTTTAAAATTGTTTAATTTTGTTTCAATTTATTAATTTTCTTTTTATGTTTTCTTTATAGTTTCTCTTTGAACTATAAAGTGTCCTATTTCCTTTTCCATTTCTTTTCTTTTCTCTTTCTTTTTTCATTTCTTTTTCTTTCTTTTATTTTCTATCAAATCAAACAGTTTTAGTGTAAAGTAAACTACGTGATTCATGTTTTTGAAGGATTGACGAGTACAATAACAACTAAGTTTTTTTATCTCAAGTACTTGGAGTAGATTACATGAATCAAAAATGATCACATAGATGATTTTTTTTTACTCATTCCTATTAAACAATATTTCTTCATTGAAGCCTTTAACATTTATATTTTTTCATATAACCTCAATCAAAACTCCTGTGATTGGCCAATATCTTTCCACACCATTTCTGGAGAGTCCCTAGGGCGAGTTGTCTTGAAAATCAAGTTTAAAGTCATGGATATCAAGTTGCCATATAATACAATTCTTGGAAGATCCTGCCCAAATGACCTTAGTGCAATCATCTCGATCCTCCATCAGGTGATCAGGTTCCCTATTGAAATGGAGTCAGATGAGTATTAAGCAAGCAGAATACTTCACACAGTTACTATCTAACTTCTACATGGAAATACAACAAAAAAGTGAGTACTATTCAGTAATGGCGGCTCCCCGGACTAGGGGGGATATAGACAGGAGACCAAAATCTGCTCGACCCCCTAGGAATTCAATCCCAACTTGCTCATTCCATAAGGATAACTAAATGTATTCACCTGATCCCATGGAACATGCAAAGCATAGATCGTGAGGTGATTTACCACCATCTGAATGTTAGCTTGAGTTTCTTCCTTGTCAAGAAAAAAAAAGGACATTGGACCTGCAAAGGAAAAGTATCGGAGGAAGAGGTTGACAAGTTACTCTCGGTGGGTTCCATTCAAAAGGTCAGTGTCGCACCCCGTTTTTCAATTACTTCCCAAAATTGGGAAGTTATCTAAGAGAAAATCTCACAGGCTAGGATCATGGAATAACTATAAATACTACCAAATTTAGATGTGTAAATAATATCACAGAAACCAAAACTTATCTTACTTAAGTTGATTACATAACATGGTACACTGCTATGAATATGTATATCAAAAGAATCGAAAGAATGCAAAAGTAAATCAGTACGCATGAAAAAAGGAAATATAAATGAATATATACAAAAGATATCCACAGAGTGATCCTACGACTCAGTGACTTTCTACTTGCTCAAGAAAGTATGAATTTTCGAATGGAGCAAGCCTCATTCCACATCTTCTAGGCCTAGGTTCAAAACCCAAGATATTAAACCCACATATAACACATAAAGGAGAAAAGAGTTGTATTGTCATAATACTCAGAATAAGTTCTCATGAGCATGCTATATATATCAGTATTAGTCGTGATGACATAATCATGAATAGTATAAACATGCATGACAATCATAAATCAGATATCTAGGTATATGTAAACTGAGTGTAAGCATTGGGTCTGAGTCACACCCTACATCAGATATTAGAAAATAGATTATTGAAACTAATATGATGGATAAAATTATAACATAAAATCCTAATTTAGAAATTGAATTTAATACCAAAAAATGCTTGATATTAAAATCTCATTCTAGATTCATCATCATTAAGTAATCATTATAATAAACTAACTTTAGAAAACTACCATACATGGCAAACCAAGTCCTCAGAATTAATTTCATGAGCAACACACAATAATGGATTATTAGATAGCAGCCAAGACCGATACCAGCTGGCAGTCTAATAGTCTCTGGTAGCCATTAATTTTATTCTAACCCTCAAATCATCATATATGAATCCCAATTCTACCGTTTAAGAACATAAAAAAAATATTCTAGAAGATCAAACCACCACGACTAATGGAGAAAGAAGGAGAAGTGTGTTACACTTGGTCCTTAAACTCCAAATGTTAGCTCCAGCTTTGCTGCTGTCCTTTCATCTGTTGTTATTCCCAGTTGAACGAGATGATAGAATGAGATGATAGATGAGAGATTTGTTAGGGATTAGAGAGGAAATGTGAAAAGAGTTTAGTTATAAACCTATAACATGGTAAATAAGTAGAAAATCAAACCTATATACCAACTCAAATAAAATCATGAGCTTAACTACACCATCTCCCATACAATTAAATTTTTCCAATGGTATCTTCCAAC
>JAYEPQ010000007.1:38652646-38735146 GCA_036321105.1 Dracaena cambodiana
GCTAAATAACTTATTCTCCTTTTCTTCTTCTTCTTCTTCTTCTTCTCTTTTCTTCTTCTTCTTCTCTTGAGTTGGAGTAAAAAAATAAAAGGAAGAGATGAATGAAAAATGAAGGAGAGAAAATAAATGAAAGGAAAGGAAGAAAAAGATATAATAAAGGAGGGATATGGGGGATTACATAATGATTTGTCATGCTTGTTCAAAGGATAAGTATGGTTAAGTAAGGTATGGGTGAATAAAACAAAATAGGCATATGACAAATGAATACTAATAATAGATTATTAGAGTTGTTTAAGATTATCATTTCAAATTAAACTAACCCAAAAAAAATCAAACTTCATCTTTACAAGTCAAAAGAAGAGAGACTAGTAAAAATATGTGTAGGACCCACCGGTGATTAAAATAATATTATTTTAAGCGACTATCTTAAAATTTTTAAGAAAATCACAAAAATATAGAAAAATGAGACAAATACACATATTCATTTTGGGATTAATCTGATATCAAGAATGTAAGTTATAATGAAATTAGGTTGTTACATCCGATCTTTTGGCTTTGGTAAATATTGCCCAAACCATATATCTTATCTCTTCCTTTTTCGAAGGTAAATATCGAGAATCAATGAAAGACGTGTCTTGGGGATTGAGGATAGGTGCAGTATGGTTTTATTAGTATAATGTTTAGATAATGATGATTGTAATGCCTCCATTCGAGAGCAAAGCTTCGTCAACATATTCTCGTTAAAATATGCTAAGTTTTGTATTTTCTTGAAAAAACTTGGACATGCAAAGTATTATTTTAGACTTTTTATCTTTAAAAAGTGCATACATGACAAAATTTTGTTTCGAAAATTTTGAGTTAAAAATTTACCATGCAAAACAAGAGTTAGGTAATTCTAAAATTTATATCCTGTAAAACAAATCATTTAAAAAGGTCCAAGTGACTTGCCTACCACTCCGCAGGACATACCATCTGAAGCTGGTTCAGCTCTGGAAACAGTTGCAGAGGAACCAGGGGAAGATGAAGATGTCTCGGCTCTAATTCTTCATTCTTCCAAGAAACGTCGAAGTTAAGGGCATGTCTTCCGTAATGACTATGCATTGGCGACTGCTCCTACCTCTTCTGCTCTTCCTGCACAAGAAAATTCTACATCCCCCGCTCATCAGACTGTTGTTAGTGATGAGGTGGCTGCTTTGCCTGCTGCTGCACAAGAAGAGTCTGCATCCCTCGCTCATCAAGTTGCTGTTGAGGATGAACCGGCTGCCCCTTCTTCTCCTGCACAAGGGAGTTGTACGACCCTTACTCATCAAGTTGTTGATGATGAGGTGGAGATAATTGGGGAAGTTCGCGCATCAGATTCTCCCAAAGTAGCGTCTCTTCCAACAGATCATGATGATTGCGGAGATGATGATGATGTCAGCAGTAGAGATCTTGGTTTTAGTACTCTGTCAGATCATGGAAAATATGTCTACTTGAGTGAAGACTTTCGAGCCGAGGTGTACGGACCTGGAGAATCCAGTGTTCATCTTTCAGGTTCGCTTTTATACTTTATCCATCTTTTTTTTTGAAATTCCGCCATTATTTAATGATACTGTAGTATTCAATCGTCAACTCCTTCCTTTTTAACAGCTCTTGCTTCGACTCCATCTTCGGAGCATATGGCTGTAGATGACACTCCAGATAGCACCATCGCGGAAGTCCTTACTGAAGTAGTCTGTGGGGTGATTGAGACCACTATTTCCACGACTAATACTTCTGAAGTAGCGGTTCCTTCAATGGAAATTGCCACCCATATAGTTCCGACTACAGTTGCTACAACCATTGCTTCTGCTGAGTGTGTGGAAGTTGCTATTTCTAGTACTGGTGCTACTGCTTCTCTGCAGCAGAGTACAGTTCAGGATACACTAGACCCAGTTGTTACTGATTCTTCCCATGCGGAGGTTGATGCTTTTGAAATTAACCTGCTGAAGGATACAGTGGAAACCTTTCTCCACTTTCTGGATCGTTGTATTGAAAATATACTGAAAGGAGCTTCTTTTGCTTCTCTTGCTAATATTCTTCATCTTTACTTGACTGGTATAGTCAGTATTGGTGGGGAGGAAAAAGTTGCTCCTTATACGCTTATGATAGTTCAACTTCAAGGCTACGCTGAGTCTTTGTCAAGATCGCAGAGTGCTGACAAATTGAAGTAGTTGAAGCTACCTTCTAGAAGCTGATGGAGGAGCAACTTGGGTTCCAGAAGGAGTTCAAAGAGAATGTTGATGCTTGCAGGGCTTCCTTCGAGAAGAGCCAATCAGACAGTCAATCTCTAGCCTTCCAAGTAGAGACTGCTGCCTCGGTTGTCAAGAATCATGACCAGGCCATTATTAGGACACAGGAGTCCATCGCCAAATCCCAAGCTTTCTTAGCTAGGATTACTAAAGAATGCGATGAGTCAATGAAGAGTCTTACGAGCTTATCCAGACAACGGAATAATGCGATAAAATATCTCCAGGTGATACAAGCTGAACTAGAGGCACTGGAGGCCGCTTCAGCACAAAGTATTATTGCTCGTGAAGAGGAATTGTGTCGTCAAGCCACTGTCCAAGCTTATGAGATCATCAAACAGGTAATTAGTGATGCTGAAGAGAAGATAAAGGCCCTCTTAAATCATTGAACTGTATAAAAAAATCCCATTTTTTTATAGTCTGAGTTTTTGTAATCTCTCTTACAATTCCTCTAGCTTTTACTTTTCATGACATATTTTATTCTTCGTATAGTAAACATGATTTTGCACTTCAGAATTGCTACTTTGCATTTGTCTTCAGAGACTTGTGTCAAACTTGTTATATTGTGTTTTGAAGTCCGCGAATTTATGTAGGATCCATGGTATCTGTGTATCAGGCATGTTTTTACATCTCAAGACCGCGACTTTATATTAGCAAGATTCTTTCTTTTGTCAAATGTACGCGACTTTCATGAGCTTTCGTCAAGTTCGCCTCTTTTCATCTTGAAGTTCGTGAGATAAAAATTCTTCTTTAAGAATTTGTAGCGGTTTTTGCAAGTCATGACATAACCCTTTATTTGATTAACCAGTGCGAAATCCTAAACGTCATACGCTCTTATTAATGGTGAGATCTTTTGGTTGCGAAATCTAAGCGTCCCATGCAACACTAATAAATTCTATTGGGATTTGAATTGAGAATCCTAACCAAAGATTTGGTCTTATCTTCTCCTAACCGAAGATCATAACCATAGGACCGTCTATATAAGACGCATGACCTCTTCTATGAAGGATCATTCTGACGTGAGAAAAGTTTCTTCCTCGTTGTCTTCTCTTTCTTTCTTTTGTAGTTGATTTATTCGTGCAACCGTATTTTCTTCTTCTCCAATCGAAGTGATGGATGGGAATTGACATGTTATAAGACCTCCAGACTGCATCAATCCAGAGGGGTATCCCACCGAAAAGGTCCTTATGACCGTAGTCATTTTCCTTAATTAAGGTAAACTTCTTTTTCTGATCAATATCATCCTCCCTCTTCTTTCTTTTTAACAAGAATTTGAATTGGCTGCAGGAGATAACCATAGTCATTCTCCTTAACAATGGCCCAGACCCGATGGGCTCGTAATTGCTTCCAATACCTCTAGAGTATTGGAAGGTCTCATGTATTTTCCATGAGAGAAAAGATTTCGAGTCTGTGGCATTGTCTTATTTCTTGTCTGGCATCTCACAAGGTTGGGATGCTAAATGGTTAGGGCAGCACTCAATTTCAGCAATCCCTCACATTGTATATTTGGGAACATGCATTTGGTATGCCCAGGTTTGCATTAACCAAGTCACTGGTGACGTTGATTGTGACTGAGCAAACCAACTCGGAGGCCCTAACCATTGGCATGAAAAGACTACAAGAGCAAACTTTCTACCTTTAAGCCGTCCTTGGAGGGGAGGCTACAAAAACAAATTCGCCATTCTGGAAGAGGAAGCTACAGAAGAAAGTTCGCTATCCTAGAAAAAGAGGCTACATGAGCAAACCTTTTGCCTTTAAGCCACGCTGGAAGAGGAGGTTACAGAAGTAAACTTTTACTTTTTCTCATGTCAATGATTTGTATTCATTCTTATTGATTGTATAGTGCTAGGGAACTCTCTGTAACTTTGATTTGATAATGAATAAAGAGGTTCTTCCTTGTTGCATAACCAGAAATGATTGATGAATAATTTTGATGTTAATTATCAAAGGTAACGGTTAACTTGATAATCCTTAAATCGCCCAAAATTTTCCAACCACTCAAAGTTGCTGCGAATGAGAGAACTTCTCGAATCAGGATGGAGGTAATCGTTAACTCCCTTGATCAGGTTGAAACTCGCACTGTTTAGTGATTTTCAGTATAACGGTTTTTGATTTGCCAGATGTATTTTTTTAACTTGCAAGTTTGGAGGAAGGAAATTTTGATTCGCCAGAGGTATTTTCTTAACTTGACAAGTTTGGAGGAAAGAAATTTTGATTCGCCAGAGGTATTCTTTAATTTGGTAAGTTTGGAGGAAAGAAATTTTGATTCGCTAGAAGTATTCTTTAACTTGGCAAGTTTGGAGGAAAGAAATTTTGATTCGCGACTCAAGGGAATCTTTAGTTTGGAACTGCGAATCTTTATTAATGAACCCCTGATTACAGATAAACTTTTTATTCACCATTTGCGTTGAACTACCCAGGTTACATCACAACTGGTGTTCCGCAGAACAATTTCACTAAGAATAATATTTCTTCAAAAACTTGTCGTTAATTGGTATCATGATCTTATCACCATTCGATTTTGCCAACCGATATGCGCCATTAGAGTAAACCGTATCAATGACAAAGGGCCCTCATATTTTGACTGGAACTTTTCTTTAGGCATTTGACTAGTTATAATCGGTCTCCTTACTGAAAGGACCAGATTGCCATTTTTTAAAGTTCTTTGTTTAGCCTTTCTGTTAAAAGTCCTAGAGATTCGCACCTGGTATAGTTCAATACTCTGTTGAGCTTCCAACCGCTTATCATTCAGGGCTTTTAATTCTTGGAGCCTTTGCTAATGCCATTCTTCTTGCGTCATCCTAATCGTTAGTGCGACTCGTAATGATGGAATCTAAATTTTCAAAGGTAGGACCGCTTCTGACCCGTACACTGAAGAAAAGGGTGTGGCGTTGGTGGGGGTTCGGACCGTACTGCGATATGCCCACAGACATTCTCTGAGCTTCTCATCCCAGTCCCTTTGATTGGATGACACAAACGTTTTGAGGAGTTTTACTATGGTCTTGTTGAAAGATTCTGCTAGACCATTGGCTGTAGGGTAATATGACGAGGAAGCTACATCTTCGATCCTGCATTTGTTGCAGAATCTGGAAAATACTTAGCTCACGAACTGAGACCCGTTGTCATGAATGATTCTCTTAGACACTCCAAAGCAATAGAGCACTGATGTTTAATGAGCTTGATCACATCCGATGACTTTACCTCGGTTAGGAAAATGGCTTCGTCCATTTCGAAAAGTAATCTGTTATAGCAAGAATGAACCGGTGCCCTTTCGTTGATGGCGGAAAAATTAGCCCGATAATGTCCATTTCCCATTGCTCAAACGGCCACGATGTAGCCATTGAGTGGAGATATTTTGGAGCTTGATGTATAAAGTCTGCATGTATTTGGTGGGTTTTACACTTCTTGGCGTAGTTAACCGCTTCTGTCATCATTTTAGGCCAGTAATAACCCATTCTTCGGATTCTATCCCAGAGTTTCGGCCCTGGTGTACTCCGTAAATTCCAGCATGAGCTTCTTCAAGTACTTTCCGAGCTTCTCGGTTAGAGAGACAGCGAAATAAGATTCCGTTATAAGATTTCCTGTACAATGTCTGGAGCTCCGCATTATAATAGAATCGAATAGCCTTCTTTGGATTGCTTTGCCTTCTTTTGGATCTTCGGGTAATATGCTGTAAGGACATAATCTATATAAGGGAATCACCAATCCCTTGGTTCTAGATTTGACTCGAAAACACCAGTCTCGTCTTCCTATTGCTTTCTCAATTCCTCTTTGAGTTTGTCCTTTGAACAGAATAATTCTCTGCTTCCTACCGTAATTTGCTTTTTAGCATGTTTGGCCAAGGCCAATGTAGCAGCTAAGCAAGCCAGTGAATCTGCATAGCTATTCCGATGGCGCTTTACATGGCTGACATAGAAACCATCGGAACTATCGGTTATCTTAATTACTGCGTGATAATACAGCAAAAGGTCTTCATGTTTGACTTCATATTCCCCTTTAACTTGGTTTACGACAAGTTGAGAATCCCCATATGCTTCCAAATATTTGACCCCCCATTGTTTAGCTATCTATTTGACCCCCAATTGTTTAGCTATCTTTAAGCCGATTAGGAGGGCATTATACTCCGCAATATTGTTGGAGCATGGGTTTGTTAATGAGTAAGATCGAGGAATGATGTGGTTATAAGGAGAGATGAAAACAACTCCAACCCCCGCTGCCATTTTTCCCTCGGATCCCATTTGAGAGGCGACATAGAAGAAAAGTTGCCATACATCTTTCGTGACAAATTTACCTTCAGAAACTCTTGCGAGATGCCTTTTTTTAGAATCGGACCCCATTCACCCAACTCTCCAGGAATTTCTTCGCACAACTTGGAGGATGCAGGGATTGGGTGCTCGGCTAGGAAATCAGCTACAGCCTGTCCCTTAATAGATTTTTGCGGGACAAAATGCATATCATATTGTGATAACAAAATAACCCAATTGGATAGCCTTGAATTCAACGATCTGGGTTTAGTCATTAGTATTCTCAGGGGATCAACTCTCGATATAACATGAATGGTTTTTCCAACTAAATAGTGTCGCATTTTCTACACTGCAAACACTAAAACTAAACATTCCTTCTCCACTGGGTTATATCGGTGTTCCGCCCCGATCATCATTCTGCTGAGGTAATAAATAGCTTGTTCATGATCTGACTCAATTTTCTGTGCTAAGAAGGCTCCCAAGGAGTGGTCCATAGCCCTCACATATAGCAGAAAGGTATTCCCGAGACTGGGGCTATGAGCACTGGTGGTTTCGTGAGGTATTGTTTGACTTCTTCTAAAGCCTTTTGGCATGCATCATCCCAGACAAATGATACTCCCTTTCTCATTAACCTGGTAAAGGGCTGACATTTACCGGACAAATTTGTTATGAATCTGGAGATGTACGCCAACCTACCTTGCAGTCTCCTTAATTCTTTGAGGTTGCGGGGAGGTGGCATATCTTGGATTGCCTTAATCTTATCCGGATCGAGATAAATTCCTTTGGAAGTTACCACGAAGTCGAGAAACTTTCCACTAGAGACTCCCAGAGAGGATTTAGTCGGGTTCATCTTGAGCTGGTGTTTTCTCATGAGGTCAAACACTGTCTTCAAATCTTGTAGGTAATCACTCTTATTCTTGCTTTTAATTGCTAGATCATCTACGTAACATTCCACTGTCTTTCGCAGATGCTATTGGAATATTACATTCATAGCACGTTGATACGTGACACCTGCATTCTTTAGGCTGAACGACATGACCGTATAGCAGTATACTCCGAGCGATGTTTTGAAGGACATATGTTTCTCATCATCAGGGACATCTTTATCTGATTATACCATGAGAATCCATCCATGAATGTCATATGTTCGTACCCACAAGTATTATCTATCATAATATCTATGATGGGTAACGAAAATTCGTCCTTAAGGCAGGCTTCATTCAAATCCCTGAAATCAATACAAATCCGGATTTTTCCATTCTTCTTGGTTACAGGAACTATATTCGCGACCTAATCAGGATGTTGTTCCTCGCGACTAAAGCCTGACTCGATCAACTTTTGATTTCAACTTCAATAGCTTCCATAATCTCTGGACGGAATCTTCGTTGTTGTTGCTTTACTAGCTTAGCATTTGGTCTGATGTTCAGTTTGTGAACCGCGGCACTTGGGTCTAATCCTGGCATCTCCTCATAACTCCAGGCGAAAATGTCGATGTACTCGCGAATGAGGGATATCAATTCCTCTTTCTCTTCCGAGGATAGGTTCTCACTTATAAATATGGGTTTAGGTTTTTTTTCATCACCCATATTTATTTGGATTACTTTATCTTCGGTTAGAGGCTCGCGCTGTTTAAACTAAATTTCCCACTTCGCGTTAAGATGTTTGGCCTAGGGGTCATCTTTTATCGGCGAGGCTTCACCTAGGTCTTCGCTTTCTTGAATCGCGGAGGCCATGTTACCGGACACTTCACAGATGATCATGCCGACACTGACGTCTGAATCCTAACAGGACGATTTTGACGAATGGTCGAATTGCCCTTCTTCAGTTTCTCACCTGAGGAACCTTCGGGAGTGGTGACATATCCCAACCCCCTGCCGATTTTCTGATAATAATCTAGCATTTTTCCCTCTGGGACAAAGGGTTGGAGAATTGTTTTCCTTCCCCTTTCGAAGTTCAACCCCCTGCCTTTGGCTAGGTTATATCTCATTTTCTTTATTAGTTTATGAGAATTTTCATCGTAGTGGAAGAACTCGGGATTTTTCTGTTCTTCTTCAGAATCTAAGCATTTCTTTTTGCTTTTGTTACTTGCCTTTCCGAATATTATGAATTTCTGAGTTCCGTTCTTGGGAGGAATCTCAAAAACGGCCTTGTTGGCATTTTCATCGTCATCGCTCAGTTCGTGAAAGGACGATCGGATAGGTACTTGGAAAGAAGCTAGAAAGCATATTTTATCTAAACAATCACTGAATCCATCAGTACTAGTACTTGAGGGTTCAGAATCAACACCAGAAGAATAAGCAAACTCTAAACTTTCATTTATCACCCATTCACCATCATAGTGAATGGTGTTATTTACATAAAGGCCTTCAAGGCTTATCATAATGGGCTCACCGTCTCAAATTACATCCTCGAATTTCGAATCTTCAGATCCTGATTCTGTATCGGCTTCATCACCGCTATCAGAGACGTTAGGAGCGGGCTGATCGAAGGCATCGAATGCATCTTGATATAGCAATGCGTCGGTAAAGTAGTTTTTGACTCCTTTAAAGGGTTTCTTTTCCGCGACCAGAGTTTTTATGTTCCCGTCTTTATCCACATATTTCATGCATTGATATAGTGTGGATGGCACAATGAGGTTGCTATGGATCCAGGGTCTCCCCAGTAGCAGGTTGTAAGACGTGTCAGTATCTATCACATAGCACGTGACTTCTGTCTTCAGATCGACTATTTGACACCTAAACTTTATCTTGCCCAACGGCCTACTATCATTGGCATTAAATCCAAAGATAGTGGTATTGGTTGCTATTAATCTATTCATCGGGACTCCAAGATACCGTAGGATTCTCCGTGGCATGATGCTTAAGCTGAGCCTGGATCAACTTGAATTCGATTGATCTCCGCTAACCCTATGTATCCTTTGTAATACAAAGGGCGGTGATGCTTATTGCTTCTAACTTGCATGTCTTCCGAAGAGAAAGTGATACAAGGGATGTTTTTACTAGAAGTCTGGTGACATATTGGGCAAAAAGATTCTTCTTTCTCAACTGTTTCTCTCAAAGTTTCTCTGGTTGATTTAGAAAGTTTCAGGAGCTCATACAAGGTGATTCTCACGGGAATGTTGGCTAACTGCGCTAAGATATCGAATTAAATGACTTCTGTAAATCTTCCGCAGACTCTTTCCCTTTTTTCTTCAGAGCTTTGTCAAACTTAATCTCTTTTTGTTTTTTTTTGAAGTGGCTGGGATTCCACGACCTGCTCATAATTTTTCAAGTAGTCTTTTCCCGAACGGGTCTCAGAGGGAGGTTGATCCGCGTCAGCCACCAGAGAGTCTCCGATTTCTTCTTCCGAATCTGTTAGAGTCGGAATGCCCTTGTCATCTTCGAAAATTATGGAGACGACATTAGAAGTAAGGATTTTCCCTTTTCGCTTCATTCTAGATGAATCAGAAGTCCATTGTTCATCACTAAAAAGATCTGGATGTACCCACATTATCTCCCCTCTATCACTTTCGAAGGGGGTTAATCCTTTCTTCTGCTGTTGATGCGGATCAAAATTCATGATCTGCATCGTGCCTCTAGGAATGGGTTGCACTCCATCTTGAACTGTTGACTCTATCCAGTCAGGTGCTTTGCCGAACTTGAAAGTCACCATGTTTGCGGTCACCTTTTTCTGGTATTCTTGGAGCTTGATGACCTTGGCGTCCACTAAAGCTTGAATTTTATCCTTGAGAATGTAACAGTTCTGAGTAAGGTGGTTAATGATTCTATGGTAGATACAATAATTAGGATCATTAATTCTTCCTACTTTCAGGACGTTTGGACTCTGGCAGCTTCAGCATCTTGCTAGTCATGAGGAGATTGAAGATGGTTTTCGTATGCTCGTCTTTAAAAGAATATTGCCTTTGAGGCACACGCGACTGCGTTGGGAGTTTTGGAGAAGACTTTGTGGGCTACGAAGTATCAACCACCATTATTTTCTTTCCTTTGTATCCTCGGGATCGAGGCCTATGGTTGCTGTCGTTATTTCGCCTCTATTTCTCCTCGCCTCCTTCTTCAAGTCTTTGTGCTATTTTATCAGCCTCTTCAGCTTGTAGAGCGAGATCTTTCCCAGACGAGGATTTCACAGGTCTCATCCTGGCTAGAACCTTAGTCGAGAGATTATGTCGATAGGTTTCTACCAAGGTCTTCTCTGGCATTCCATGTGGATATCTGAGAGAATCATTTCAAAACCTTTTAATAAAGTCCCGAGCTGACTCCCCCTTCTTCTGTTTAGTGGCCAGAAGCACCAACATTAACACTTCCATATCGTCTTCATAAAACCTTGTCAGGAAGGCTTTCTCCATGTCGTTCCATAAATTAATGGTTTCCGGTTCTAGCCTTCAGAACCATTCAAATGCTAGTCCTGTCAGGGTACTAACAAATACTCGCGTAATGATGGGGTCGTTTCCAGTTAAATGTCCGATTTGCGACTTAAAATAGTAAAGGTGCTGATTCGGCGACCCTTTACCATCAAATAATTTGAGCTTCAATGGCTTGTAGCTTACTGGGAGCGGCATGCTCTCCCATTCTACCGGATATGGCCTTACAATGCCCAACTCTTGCTAATCACTCTTATGCATGAGGGCATTCAATTGATTTTGGAAACTCTCCATCCAGATGGCATTCGCGTTCCCTTCCTGATGTGTGGAGCGATTATCATCATCTTCATGATACTCTTCTTCTTCTTCATTCTACTCTTCTTCTTCTTCATTCACGCGAAGAGTGTGGCCTTCTTCTTCCGCCCTCTTTTCCTTGTCAGTTTTTGGGTCATGGGGTGGCGTCTCTGAAGATGCATTCTTCAATCTTATCTTTTTCAATTCCAGCAAAACATGCAGCATATCTTTAATCTCACTGATAGCATTCTGCTGTTATTGGCTATTCTTATCTTGTTCGTCCATCCTCCGCATGAATTCCTCTGGGGTACTGTTCTGGGCCATGTACGCAGAGGCGGAGTCTTCTAGCAACGAATCGGACGTTTGCAATTCGGCCATAACAGATTTGGTCGTGTCTTCCTTGTCGGAGGAGACTCCAGCCATTTATTTATAATTCATTGGGATTGACACTCCATTTTTGAGTCGAGTATTTTGGAAAACTCCTCGCTCTTCATTGAGCATGTTCTTCAGGCCTGAAGAGTGTTCCGAGTCGGAAGCGTCTCACTCGAAGACCTTCTTCTTCTTCTTTTTCTTCTTCTTTTCCCCGAAACTTATCATGTTGGATGATACTTTGGGATATTTGGGCTCATAGAATTTGAGCTTGTTTCGTCATATCCTTTTTGACGGTTGGAATAAGGATGTTGATGATGTTGATAGTCGATGGAAAACCGATTGTCTAGTATGGGTTGAACAATGACAGTGTAATAGCACTGCATTGATCAGCCGTTTGCAATGATAGTGAGATGCATGGGATTCTTCTCTCTTTTTGTCTAAAAGTTTTCGAAAATCTATTGCATTGGAACTCTTGGTGACGGCGTCATCTTTGAAAGATAACCTCGGGACAGGAGTTCCTGTTTCGTCGAAAGCTCTCGAAGCAAGTCTCACCCTAGCTGGAACAGTGGGTGGGATAGTTTTAGCCTTTGAGATAGGCTCCTTGCCAATCACACGCTCTCCACGAGTCTGAGGTTCGCACGCTCCTTCTATTGCGCGATCATGCTTTTCCCCCCGAAACTCGAGGGACGCGAATGTAGATTCTGCATTTGTAATCATAGATAACCTTGGTGGATTTACTCCGTTTCCTACAAGAAACACGAGAAAATCCTTCCGCGTCTTGATTTTCTGTAATCTCGCATTTTGGCCTCCATACTTGTACAGTAGGCCTTTGCGATGGTGAATTGGTGGTTTCCTATCGCTGTGTGATCCTGCGAAGGGCACGAGTTTTGTTTCTTCTTAGGTTCCTTCTCATTATACGAGTGAGAGGAGCATCCATCCCCACGTCATAGTCCTGCGGAGCAGGCAATGGTCTTTTTCCCTTATTGAAGTGGGGATTCTGATCCATTTTGGTAGGGAGATCAGGAGTCTTAGCCAAAACTGGCTCAGAATCCAATGTTGGTGAAGAGGAGAATTTCAGACCAGTTTGGTCTACTGAATCCTCTGCCTGAGTTGTTTCCCTTGGAATCTCCTTAGAGATTGATCCTTTGGAGACCTTACGGCATCACCGTAAGGAAGTAGGGCTCTTGGAGCCGAAAGAAAAAAATTCTTCATACTTTTCTTGGTCAACCTTGATGGTGAGTGAATTGACCAGGCTGCCAACCGAAATATTGTCGGATTGAGCTACTACCAGATCACCGGAGGTGATGGCAGTCCCCAGCGGAGTCACCAATTTTCTGTTCACCATAAAATTGTAATTGATTCTCTATTGAGCTATTTCAATAAAGGATTATAATTTCAACGATTTTCTGTTTACAGAAGATGAAGAAAAAAAAATCAAATTCCTCTTTGTTTAAAGCTGGGTTCTAAGGTAGCTATGGAGGATAATTTTGCTCTCCGTTGACACTCCGCACAAACTCTTTCAATTGGCAAAAAGGCTCTGGACTTCTAATCACAAATGATAGTTTAAGAAGACGATGATCGATGCCTTCTCTTTCTGTTTTCCGACTTTTTATAGGGTTTTAGGGTAATATCTCTGTCTCATTCGTTCTACCGTTAGCCCCACTACTCGAGAAGTGCCGTCATATTTGTTAGCTAGTTACCCCCACGATCTAAATAATGCCACCTTATTCACTCGGCAGTTGGCTCCACGATCCGATGTGGCAACTTCCCTTGTTCAGGTCAGGAAACTTTGTATTAAACCCCTCCTCGAAAGTTATGGATAGCATCGCGAATCTCAACTTTAGATTCGTGGATCTATTCTGTCGTTGCTGTGTCGCGAACCTCGAACTTTAGGTTTGCGGATCTGCTGAGTTGCGGACCTCAAAACCCTAAATTCGCGGATCTACTTTGTTTTGACAGATGACTCCAAAATTTTTCGCTGACACCTGGTATTAAGACAATAGCCTCAAGAGTGAAAAAAAGAGTATGATCCGAGTAATCGGGTAATTTATGCCTAAGCAAGCGTGAATATTTGCATGGAAAGTGAAATATTCTTTAAAAAAAATTATTCTGAGAGAGGAGATGAATCATGAGTTAGAGTTTGAGTCCAAAGCCGAAGTAGACTATCACATGTGCACGTAGATATATAGGAGCCAATGAATTATCTGTTAGTGGATATTGAAAGATATGATTTGATTTTTTGATTAAAATGATAAGTGTATCTGATATGACGCTTGATTTGAAAATTAATAATCTAAATGCGTTCTTGAGTTTGTATATTAGTAAGATTAATTGAAGAAAATATCATAAAAAAAGATTTTTTTCTTTTTTTTGTATAAATTTTTTATTTTTATTGATTCTTTGTTATCTTATTTTTCTTCTATTTAATTCTTAATCTAACTTCTTCACGAATTTTGTGGGTATATTCACTGCAAACCCTCATGAGATACCACTCGTCTACTAGAGTAACCTAGAGATCTAAAGGTTTGTTGCACGTGCTGAGTGCAATTGCGATTCCTGCGAAAGTGCGTTAGGATTTTTCTTTTTCTTTTTAGATTTCGGTTTTGCTCGAGAATTAGCAAAAGATATGTGGGAGTGTGATGAGTGCCATATGTTACATATTTATAACCTCCATATTACCAATTTTTGTATTTAAATAATACTACTTGGGTATTTTTAGTGTGTTTTTTAGGTAAATTTATTCCTACAAGGAGATGACATAAACTCAGAGCCGGATTAGGAAACCAAGTCCAGAAAAGAGTTAAAAGTGAGCAAAACTACAAGATATGATGCTGCAGAGAGTTAAAATTCAATACAGTCATCAAAATCAAAAGAGCAAGACAAGAGGCTCATGCAGAAGAAAAATCAGAAAAAAAATCTATGGTTTTGCTGCTATGTACCGGCATTAGCCCCCAATTGGCGGCTCTGCAGGGCCCACTCTGGTGATTTTTCTACGGGGCCTTCGATGTAATTTTATAGTTTTTCACTTGTACTCAAATTAGAGTTTGATTCTCTGAAATCTATATATTGGCCATATCCTTGTAATCTAGGGTTTTATATAGGATATAATTTTGTACTCGTAATTATAAATAAAATTAGCATTTTGCCGAAGGGGTGACGGCTACCATACCAAACTCCACAGGTATCCTTTGTTGTTCATCAATTTTTCTTAGGTAATTTTCTTTTAATTGCTTTCTAGTTTAGATTAATCATGCTTTCTAGATTAGATTTTCTTGCTTTTATGAATAAAAATAGGATTTTACTAATTAGAACTATGAGTAGCTAATTTAGTCTAGCTCTAGGACGTAGATAAGACTATGAATTCACTATGTAGTTGCTCTCTAATATTTTCTTCCTAAATAAAATAATAAAGATAAGATTTTTCAATAAAAATATTAAGATATAATAGCTCGTAGATTAGTACTTTGATAGATTATACTTGAGTTAAATTTCTTGATAGTCTATACTTAGTTAGGCTTTGGGTGTTGTTGATCTTCATCTTCTTCATCAAATTATCAAATGATTTAGTTTATTTTTATAAAAAGTCATATCTTTGATGCGTTATGGTTGCACACTACTTGATAACACATGCTTAGAACAATTTAAATAAAGACTAAAACTAAAAGATCAATTTTTATGATAGAAAGAAGATAATAGAAGTAATATATGGTTGTGAACTAGTGGAATCTATATCCTAGCCTATTTAGAACAACTCAAATTCAAATTAGAATCCTTTTTTAGTCCGTTAGAATGATAGGATTAGCGAGAATAAAAAATACTTTAGATCCCTATGGGAACGACCTATTAGCATTACAACCGATACTGTACAGTTGCAATAGATATTTCACATCATCAATTAAGATAATATCATCTGTATATAGCATACACCAAGGTATCTCATCCTGAATAGCTCTAGTAAATTAATCCATCAGTATGAAAAATAAGAACAGACTTAATGTAGATCCTTGATGCAATCCAAATGTGACTTAAAAATTACTTATTAGATCATCACAAATTCTGATATCGGCCACTACTCCATCATACATGTCCTTAATTATATCAATATACTTGATGGTGACTCTTTTCTTTATCAATGTCCACCAAAGCACCTTTCATGGTACCTAATATGATAAATCTAACTGCAAGTGCATAGTGTAGTACCACTTAACAGGTTGTTTCCACATATATCTCTAGTATTTTGCAATCTCGCTTTCTTTATTATTCTAGCAATCTAACTAACAAGTTCTAGATGTTTTTTTTTTACTTTATTCTAAAGTGAGCCTAAGATGTCGAATCTATTAGACTAATAACTTAACAATCAATTTTCTTTCTTCTTCCTATCTTTTTAATATATGTAATTAAGAACATGTCAAAAAGTAGATTTTTTAAGTTGATTTTTACTTAGGCATCTCTAAGCATGATCTATCAAGTGGTGTGTAAGTATAAACCATCAAAAATGACTATTTTCTAAAAAACAAATTATATCAATAGATAACACTATAAATTAAAAAAATAAACTTAAAATCCTAATCTAAGTATAACTTATAAAAAGACTAAACTTAAGTATAATCTATCAAAGATCTTAGATCTATAAGTTATTCTCTTCAATTTATTTCTAGAAAAATCCTATCATTAATTCTTTTTCCAAGAGGATGATAAGAAAATCTCATATTAAAATTGTTAACCTAACTTCATCACATCTTAGGATCGATGCAATTAGCTATGCATGATTCTAGATAAAAAATACTATTTTTTATTCATGATATGCAAGAAAAATGTATTTTTTCCTAAAAAGCAAGTAAATTCCTAAACTAGAAAGCAATAAAAATTAATCTAAAAAGAAAATAAACTACTTTATCTATAAAGAACATGATAAACAACAAAAAATAACTTTTGGAGCTCTGGTATTGTAGTCATTGCTCCCAGGGTTTAATCTTCTTCTTTTTTATTAATCTCAATCAAATATTGGAAATTCTAATTTACAAGGATGCAGCCAATAGGCCTCGAGATTACAATACCATAATCCAGTCAAGACAAAAAACTACAAAATTACAACAATGCTGTTACAAAAAAAATCCAGTTATATACTCATTACTTTTGCTGCCAAATAATAACGTTGATCACCAAATAGCGATGGTCAATTTTTTGTCCAAAGACTCCTACTCCAAATTTGGGATAGTAGAAAAATCCAACTAGAACGGGGCTTACTTTGCCGCTAAATAGCAGCAATTACTATTAAATAGCGACAAAAGTTATGATTCTACCCTTCTGCTTTGTAGGACCGTGTCATCTAGCTATCCTCTTCTCTTTATCATGGCTGGATTCAACTTTGATAGCTTCTAACTTTGTGTTTCTTTAGCTTTCTTCTCTTATGGTCTTTTTGGTCTCGGTTTTTCCAGTCTTTCTTTGATTTTATGTCATATCCTTGTAGTAATGGAGTTTACCTGGAAAACACACTAAAAATACATGAGTAGTATTATTTATATACATAAATAGATAAAATGAGAGATATAAATATGCACTTTATGATACTCATCACAACTCCACACCTACCTTTTGTTAGTTCTTAAATAAAACCTTGACCTAAAAAAAAAAATAAAATTCTAACTTACTTTTGCAGGAATCGTCATTATACTTAGCAAATGCAATAAGCCGTTAAATTCCTAGGTTATCCTAGTAGATGAGTTGTGTCTCGTGAGAGTTTGCAGTGGATATACCCACAAAATTCGTGAAGAAGAGAGATTAAGGAATAAAAAAAAATAAAAATAAGAATAACCAAAAATTAAAAAAATAAAAATTCATTACAAAAGAAAGAAAAAAATCTTTTTGGTATTTCTGCAATTAATCTTACTTATCTACAAAATCAAAAATGTATTTAGATTATCAATTTTCAAATCAAGCATCATATCAAATACTCTTATCATTTTAATCAAAAGCTCAAATCCTATCTTTCAATACCATTAATAAATAATTCATTGGCTTTTATAGTTCTACGAGCATGTGTGATGTTTTATTTTGGTATTGGATTCAAACTCTAACTCATGATTCATTTTTCTCTCTAAATATTTTTATTCTTCTTTTTTCATATATTTTTACATTTTTTGTGAATATTTTACCTTTTATGCAAATATCCATGCTTGTTTAGGCGTAAATATCTGATTACTCGAATCATACTCTATTTCTTAAAATACCGTGCATGAGAATATTCACACTTACTCAGGTGCAAATATCCAATAATTAGTAATTATTAAGAAATCTATTTATTTAGAAAGGATCGTTGCCTTAATATTAAGCTCTCCTTTTTATTCCTTTTTTCTTCTTTTATATATTTTTTCTTTTTTATTTAGAGAGAAAAGACACTCAATTATTATTATTTTCATCCTTTAGCCAAATAAACCATAGTGAAGCGAAAAATAACTATGTAATTACCTCAAAATTATCATTAGCGATATTTATTTTTGGATTTTAATCTCTTTTATAAAATTCTAAGTGTATTATCCAATCTACTTTTTCTATCAAATCCCAAATCTAACTTTATTTTTTTATTCGTAATTAGCCTAATTTATTGTAAAAAATAATTTTTCAAATTTTACTTTATTCCATCTTTTTCAAAATATTGTAAAAACTACCCCAAGTGTAAAATAAAGAAACCCAAAAATCCTAAAAACTAAAGAAAATAAAAATGCTAGAATGAAAATACAAAAATTCTTAATCCTCTCAACAAGTAAACTTGTGTATACCCTTATACACAATCAAGGATGGTAAAATTAAGATGGAAACTATTTTACAAATAACATACAAGTAATATAAAATATTGAGTGGCTACATCATCTTGATCTATTTCCAATTTCATAACTTGTGCATTTTAAATGTGAAGTGGGTTCAATTAAAAGGTCTCATCAATCTCCTAGCAGTTGTAAAAATTCTTTTGTGCCTCTTCTCGCATTTTCGCTTTCTCTTTTCCACATGCAAATTTTGGTTAGACTAAATAAATCTTAAACGATATCCCAACCATCACAAATATTAAACATGCATGTTGGATAATTATAAGATGTGAAATATGCACCATGATCAAGTGAGTCATGAGCTGTGAAATATGGTAGCCCTTCTAACTTAAGTAACTCAAGATCTTCTATAAACAAATCCTCAAAGCTTTATTCATTAGGAAATGACACATTCGCAAAAGTGTCATCATAAATAAAGTCCATATGTGCCAACTTGCCTAATAACATGAGCTTGTTTTCAAAAATTTGCTCAAATTTGGGTTCAACATCAGCACAAGAGATGGATTCAGTGTATATGTTGTGAGCTATATTTACCTCAATGAGTGAGCTTGTCGTTTGCTCATCCATGTTGAATATATCCAATGTTACAGTCATATTCCCAAATGATAGCTTATGAGGCCGCTCCTCGAATCGATTAATGCATTTGAAGTTGCAAGCAATAGTCTGCCTAAGATAATGAGAATTTGATTTCGTAGATTAGAGTTTGCTCCGTTTCTAAGATAATAAAGTCTATAGGAAAGATGAATTCATCGACCTTGATGAGTGTTGACAAAATTTTTGTTTATGAGGATCATCTTTCAGATCTGCGGATGTAAGTTAAAGAAGAATTAAAGCATAACCTTTATATGATTGTCTTTTACTTTTTCAAAGGAGTCAAAGCAATGAACTTACCATCACACCGCTGCGAATTTAAAGTTTGAGATTCGCATTCCGGTTGTGATTAAAAGGAGTCGTGAATCTAAAGTTTGAGGTTCGCATTCCGGTTGTGATTAAAAGCAGTCGCAAATCTAAAGTTTGAGATTCGTATTCTGGTTGCGATTAAAAAGGAATCACGAATCTAAAGTTTGATATTCGTATTCCGGTTATGATCTAAACGAGCCGTGAATTTAAAGTTTGAGATCCGCATTCCGGATGTAATCTAAATGAGCCGCGAATCTAAAGTCTGAGATTCACGTTTCAGTTGTGAGTTAAAGGAAACGTGAATCTAAAATGTGATATTCGCATTTCGTATTTCAGTTATGATCCAGAAGATTAAAGATGTCAGTTACAAATCCTAAAAATTTAATACAAATTCACCAAATCAAAAGCTGAGAAGTTAATTCTTAGATCGTGGAGGCCAACAGTTGGACAGTTACATCAACTCAAGAGTCTCCAAATCTCTATAAATAGCAGAAGTTTAGGCTGAAAAAGGCATATGAGATCAATATTATAGAGAGAGTCGTTTTCCATTCAAGTGCTGGTGCTATCAAAAGCTTGAAACTCTTGCCAACTAAAATTTTATACAGAGTATCAACGGAGAGAAAGATCATCCTCTATAGCTACTCTAGAACCCAGTTTTAAATAAAGAGGGAATTAGATTTTTCTCATATTCTCTAAATGAAAACTATTAAAATTGTAATTTTTTATTGAGAAAATTCAATAAAGAATTATTTATAATTTTTATGGCGAATAGAAAATTGGCGACTGCGCTGGGGACCCCCATCATCTCTGATGAATAGGTGGTAGCTCAGTCTGATAAGATACCAGTTGGCAACATGATCGAGTCACTCGTTATCGAGTTCGATCAGGAGAAGTGATGTGAAATATCTACTACAAATGCACAATATCGGTTGTAGCACTAATAGGTTGTTCTATAAGCATCTAAGGTGTTTTGCTATTCTCACTAATTCTTTAGTTTTAGCGGATTAACTACGGGTTCTAAGTTGAATTTGAGTTATTCTAATTAGCCTAGGATATAAAATCTACTAGTTTCCAACCATAAATTACTTCAATTATCTCCTTCCTATCATAAAAATTTGATTTTTTAGTTTTAATCTTTACTTTAAGTATTCTAAGCATATGTTATCAAGTGGTGGGCAAACATAACACATCAAAGATACAACTTTTTATAAAGATAAACTAAATCATTAGATAACTTTATGACAAAAATAAAAAGTAATAAACCCAAACACAAATTAAGCATAGGTTGTCAAGAAATCTAATTCAAGTATAACCTATCAAAGCATTAATATACGAGTTGTTATATTTTAATTTTTCATTGAAAAATCTTATCTTTATTATTTTATTTAGGATGGAAACACTAGAAAGAAACTACATGGTGGATTCCTAGTTTTATATACATTCTTGAGTTAAACTAAATAAGCTACTCATAGTTCTAATTAGCAAGATCATATTTTTATTTATGAAAGTAAGAAAATCTAATCTAGAAAGCAAAATTAATTTAAACTAGAAGCAATTAGAAGAAAATTACCAAAGAAAAATTGATGAATAGTAAAGGATACCACTGGAGTTTGGTATGACGGTTGTCACCCCTTCGGTAAACCCTAATTTTATTTATAATTATGAGTATAAAATTACATCATCATCATGAAGCCCTAGATTACAAGGATATGGCCAATATATAAGTTTCGGAGAATCAAACCCTAATTTGAATATATGTGAGAAAATACAAAATTACATCGAAGCCCCTGTAGAAAAATCACCCAGAATGGGCCCTGGGGAGCTGCCAATTGGCGGCTAATGCTGTCAAATAGCGGTGAAATCTTGGGTATTTTATTTGGTTTTTCTTCTGTATGAGTCTCTTATCTTGATCTTTTGATTTTTATGACTGTATTGAAGGTTGACTCCCTGCTGCATCATAGACTTGTAGCTTTGCTCACTTTTAATTCCTCTCTGGGCTTGGTTTCCTAATTCGGATATGAGTTTATGCCATCTCCTTGTAGGAATAAGTTTACCTGAAAACATACTAAAAATATCTAAGTAGTATTATTTAAATATAAAATAGATAATATGGAGGCTATAAATATACAACATATGACACTCATCACACCTCCACACCTATCTTTTGCTAGTTCTCGAGCAAAACCTAAACCTACAAATAAAAAGAAAAATCCTAACTCACTTTCACAGGAATCGCGATTGCACTTAGCACGTGCAATAAGCCTTTAACCCACTACATTACCCTAGTGGATAGTTGTATCTCGTGAGGGTTTGCTGTGAATATACCCACAAAATTCGTGAAAAAAATAGATTAAGGAATAAAGAAAAGAAAAATAAGGATAATAAAAAATTAAGTAAAATAAAAAAATTATACAAAAGCAATAAAAAAATTATACAAAAGCAAGAAAAAAAATCTTTTTTTAATGATATTTTCTTCAATTCATCTCACTAATATACAAACTCAAGAATGCATTTAGATTATCAATTTTCAAGTCAAGCGTCATATCAGATACACTTATCATTTTAATAAAAAATTCAAATCCTATCTTTAAATACCCACTAATAGATAATTCATTGGTTTCTATACATCTACATGCACATGTGATAGTCTACTTCGGTTTTGGACTCCAACTCTAACTCATGATTCATCTTCTCTTTCATAACAATTTTTTTTTCATTTTTTAAAGAATATTTTACCTTTCATGTAAATATTCACGCTTGCTTAGGCGCAAAGTACCCGATTACTCGGATCATACTCTTTTTTCTCTCTGAGGCTATTGCCTTAATATCAGGCTCACCCCCTTTTTTCTTTTCTCTCTTTTTTTTTCATTTTTAAGGCTATTGCCTTAATATTAGGCTCACCCCTTTTTTCTTTTATTTTTTTTCTTATTTAGAGAGAGAAGACTACTTAACCGTTATCATCTTTATTTTTAATCTAATAAACTATTGTAAAGTAAAAAATATATGTATATTTATCTCAAAATTATTGTTAGCGATATTTATTTTTTGAATTTTAATCTTTTTCATAAAATTCTTAGTGTATCATCCAATCTACTCTCCTATCAAATTTCAAATCTAAATTTATTATTTTATTTGTAATTAGGTTGATTTATTGAAGAAAATATTTTTTTGAATTTTTAACATTTTTTTAGATTTTTTCAAATATTTTAACTTTTTTAAAAATTTTTTTAATTACCCTAAAAACAATCCAAAGTGTAAAATAAAGAAACAAAAAAAAAAAAAAATCAAAAAACAAATCCTAGAAAAAACTAAAAATCCTAGAAAAACCTGAAGATAAATCTCCTAACCCACTCCCCCACACCTAAACTCGTGTATGCCCTCATACACAAACAAAGAGTGGTAAAATAAATAAAAAAACTATTATATAAATATTATACACTTACTAGAAAACTCAAACTGGTTACGACGTCTTGATTGCTTCCCACTCACATAGTATGTCCTTTTATGTTTTGATATGGATGAACTTAGACTTTTTGTCAATTTTGCATTTAATCTCTCCATCTTATTTTTTATTTTTCTCAATTTATTCCTACCATTCTTTACTTTTATTCAATAGTAAAATTTTGAAGTTGAAAATCGTAACTTTATCGTCCATATTCGACCCATGAGTATCTTTCATAGCAGTAAGTATCTTGGTCTTATCAATATGTAAAATAATATACTCACTTTGATGTGGTGGAATCATGAGCTCTATTTTGGATCGCTCTTTCAAATCATTATATACTATGACCTCTTCCTTTTACAGTTCCTTCTATCTTTCTAGTGTTATGGGCTTGTCATGCAAATTTTCTTCAATCCTGTCATTAAAATTCTCAAAAAAAAATGCCATACTAGTGGACTTATCATTTGTCAAGTTATTTTGAAGAGATAAAAAATTTTCTTCACAATTTCTTCACATTTTTTAACAAAAGAATCAAATGATAATATGTTACTAACAAGCTTATCATGAGACAAATCACTAAACAAAATTTCTCTTTATTACAAGTTTCTTTATAATTATTTTCATAATGATCCAAAGTAACTTGATCGTAATGTCAATATATGGACTCATCACACACAAGCTTATTTAACTCATTTTGAATCATATCTACTTCAAAAGATGACTGAAGTGGTTACTCGTTGGAGTTAGATATGTTCAAACAATTAGATGGTTGATTTTCAAAAAGTTTAGTATAAGAAATCATTTTGAGAAAATCTTCCATATAAGATGCAGTTTGAGATGATGATTTTAGCAAAATTTCCATACCTTCATCTATTCTATGCGCCTGCTCTTCAGTCTTATGATTGTAATTTTTCTTGTTTTCCTTGAATGATTACATGTCATAATCATGAGTAAAATTTGATATGATGGATTTGATTGTATATTTGATGACATTTGTGAAGTTGTTATAGGTAAATTCTCATGACATGCATAACTCGCTTCTAGTCTTTTTAATATTTCATCTAACATGTTTAATTGAATATGTTGTTCATGACTGAATTTAGAATATGATGATGAATAAAGAAAGGATCAGATGGATGATTTTCTTGATATGGCTCTTAATTGTATGTAAAACTAGAATGATTCATCCATTCACAATTGTAATTTTTTTGTATAGGAAGCGCTCGTAAGTTCATGATATGTGGTGTGAATTTGATTATGACCTAGTTCTAGCGAACTTTCCATCCATAGACACTGATGATAATTATGATATGGATCACGACAATGATGGCAACTAGTTTGATTTTGAACATATTTTTTTGGATTTTTTTAAAAAGGTGGAGAGGTAAAGAGATGGAAAAGAAAAAGTCGAGAATTTTTTCTTTTTGGATTTTTTTAGAATCAAAGACCAAAACCACAAAACAGGAAAAAAATAGGGCAGATAACTGAAAATTTTCCCGCTAAATAATGGCAATTGCCCAAAATCAGGTTGTTTGACTCCTTATTTTTTGCAGTGATTAGCAAATATTTCTCTGATCCCTTTTAGCTTCCTGTATTTATAGTTTCATGTCTCTACACACTCAACACACACTGTTAACCGATAAAATATTAGAAAAAGAAAGAAAACACTGGCAATCCTCGACAATGGCGCCAAAAAATTTGATATGAAATATCTACTGCAAGCGTACAACGTCAGTTGTAGTGCTAACAGGTCGTTCCTACAGAGATATAAGGTGTTTTGCTATTCTCACTAATTTTTTAGTCCTAGCGGATTAACTACGGGTTCTAAGTTGGATTTAAGTTATTCTATTTAGCCTAGAATATAAAATCTACTAGTTTCCAACCATGAATTACTTCTATTATCTTCTTCCTATTATAAAAAAAATTTGATTTTTTAGTTTTAATCTTTACTTAAAGTGTTCTAAGCATGTGTTATCAAGTGGTGTGCAAACATAACGCATCAAAGATACAACTTTCTATATAGATAAACAAATCATTAGATAACTCTATGAAAAAAAATGAAAAGTAACAAGTCCAAACCCTAACTAAGTATAGGCTATCAAGAAAGCTAATTCAAGTATAACCTATCAAAGTATTAATCTACAAGTTGTTATTTTTTAATATTTTTATTAAAAAATCTTATCTTTATTATTTTATTTAGGAAGGAAACACTAAAGAGTAACTACATATTGGATTCCTAGTTTCATCTACATCTTAGAGTTAAACTAAATTAGCTACTCATAGCTCTAATTAGCAAGATCATAATTTTATTCATGAAAGTAAGAAAATCTAATTTAGAAAGCAAGATTAATTTAAATTAGAAGCAATTAGAAGAAAATTACATAAGAAAAATTTATGAACAGCAAAGGATATCTCTGGAGTTTGGTATGGTAGCCATCATTCCTTTGGCAAACTTTAATTTTATTTATAATTACGAGTACAAAATTACATTATCATCATGAAACCCTAGATTACAAGAATACGTCCAATATATAGGCTTAAGAGAATTAAACCCTAATTTGAGTACAAGTGAGAAATTATAAAATTACATCGAAGCCCCCATCGAAAAATCACCCAGAGTGGGCCCTGAGGAGCCGCCAATTGGCAGCTAATGCTGCCAAATAGAGACAAAATCTTAGGTATTTTATCTGGTTTTTCTTCTGCATAAGTCTCTTGTCCTTTTCTTTTGATTTTTATGACTGTATTGAAATTTGACTCCCTACAACATCATATTCTTGTAGTTTTACTCACTTTTAATTCCTCTCTGAGCTTCATTTTCTAATTTGGCTCTAAGTTTATATCATCTCCTTGTAAGAATAGGTTTCCTGAAAATATACTAAAAATACCCGAGTAGTATTATTTAAATAAAAAATAGATAATATGGAGGCTATAAATATGTAACATATGGCACTCATCAAGAAGTACGAAGAATTTCGCAATGCACCTGCCATGTTCCAATGGTGCATGGTGAGTATCTTCTCCAATATGGTTGAACGATTTCTTGAAATCTTCATGAATGATTTCTCTATCTTTGGAGATTCATTCCAAGAGTGTTTGTATAATTTAGAATTAGTTCTTATGCATTGTCATGAGAAATATTTGACACTCAATTGGGAAAAATGCCATTTTATGGTTAAAAATGGCATAGTGCTAGGATGGTATTGAGGTTGACAAAGCCAAGGTGGGCCTCATCATTAATCTTGCACCTCCGCGATCAATGAAACATATACACTCCTTTCTTGGTTATACTGGGTTCTATAGAAGATTTATCAAAGACTTTAGCAAAATTGCTAGACCTTTGACACATCTAATGGACAATGACGTGCCATTCAATTTCACACCTGATTATCTTAGAACATTTGAGCAGCTCAAGAAAGTGCTTACCTCCACTTCTATCATTCATATGCCAGACTGGAGTCGGCCCTTTATACTTATGTGTAATGCATCTGATTATGCTATTGGTACCGTCCTTGAACAACATATTAATAAGCAGCCACATGTGATTTATTATGCAAGTAGGAAACTCAATAACATCCAGTTGAACTACTCTACCATAGAGAAAGAGCTTCTGGCAGTCGTCTTTGCACTTAAAAAGTTTCACTCCTACTTAATTGGATCACGAATTATAATTTATACTGATCATGTTGCTTTGAAATACTTGTTGACCAAGAAAGATGCAAAAGCATGGCTCGTTCGATGGATCCTCTTGTTACAAGAGTTTGATCTTGAGATATTAGATAAGAAAGGTGCTGATATTTTAGTAGCTGATTATTTGTCTTGCCTGCCTAGTACTCTAACTAATTCTTGCCCCATAAATGATTCATTTCCTGATGAGCAATTGTTTGCATTGACACGAAAAGCTTAGTTTGCTGACATTATGAACTATCTTGTGATAAAAAACATTCCATCGCATTGGTCCAAGCAATATCGATATAGGTTCTTGTCCCAAGTAAAATTCTTTGGGATAAACCATATCTGTTCAAATATTCTCCAGACCAGATCATATGTCGATGCATACCTGGCGATAAGATACAAAGTATCCTCTCTTTTTGTCATGATTTTGCTTGTAGAGGACACTTTGGTCCCAGGAAAATGGCTGAAAAGGTGTTGCATAGTGATTTTTATTGGCCAACTCTTTTCAAAGATGCTATGGAATATTGCAAAACATACACACGATGCCAATTTATAGGCAAAATTTCATGACACAATATGATACCTCTACAACCTGTCCTTGAGGTCGAAATATTTGACGTATGGGGTATAAATTTTATGGGACCGTTATCCAACTCATTTGGAAATAAATGCATATTGGTCATTGTCGACTATGTTTCCAAATGGGTAGAGGCAATTGCAGCAAAATCGAATGACAACAAAGTTATTGTCAAGTTCTTGAAAGAGAATATCTTTTCTCGATTTGACATTTCTCGAGCTATCATTAGTGATAATGGTATCTATTTTACTAATCGGTCATTTGAGGCGCTTATGCAAAAATATTCCATTACCCACAAGTTAGCCACACCGTACCATCCACAAACCAGTGGGTAAGTGGAAGTTTTCAATCGCTAAATCAAACTGATTTTGAAAAAGATAGTGTATCACAACAAAAAAAATTGGTCATGTAAACTAGCAGATGCATTATGGACCTATCGTACCGCCTACAAAACCAATTTAGGCATGTCTCCATATCGGTTGATATTTGAAAAAGCATGTCATTTACTGATGGAGCTTGAGCATAAGGGTTTATGGACCATTAAATTTCTAAATTTTGAGCTCGAAAAAGCCGGTGAGCAGCGGAGGCTGCAACTTAATGAGCTTGATGAGATTAGACGAGATGCATATTATAGTGCTAAGATTTATTAAGTGAAAACTAAAGTGTTTCATGATAAAGCAATCATTCTTAAGTCATTTACACTAGGACAAAACGTTCTCTTATATAATTCGAGGCTACATTTATTTTCGAAAAATTTGAGGACATGATGGAGTAGACCATACATAGTACGGGAAGTGCACCATCACGATGCAATTGATATGGAGAATTCTAAAAATGGTAATTTATTCAAAGTAAATAGTCAAAGATTAAAACCATTTTCAGAGACTCAAGCGAGCGATAATGCGAAGGTCGTGACACTTCACGACCCAATCTATTCATAGATGCATGTATTCATTTGTATAATAGAATGTATATTATGTATATTGTGTTACTAACATGATACAAAGTTGTAAATAAAACTGAGGAAAAGTGAGGGGCTGATTGAAATTTTTCACCACTATAAAATCCCAACCAGCCCCAACTGGCCCTAGATTCATCCAAACCCAAACCCTAGTAGCTCCCATTCTCCCCCAAATCCTCCATTGCTCCTTTATTTTCTTCTTTGCAGATCAGTCGAGACTCTCCAAGTTTTGCTCCAGCCAGAGCTCCTTCCTCCACAAAGCCATAACCCAGTAGCCCCCTTTCTGCCGCCAATCAGTGGCAAACTGCTACCAAATAGTGGCAGTACAGTGGAATTTCCCTTCGAAACTTCAGGGGAGGTGAGCTTACTAGATCCTCTGTTTATTGTTTAATTAGAATAATTTTTTGTGGTATGTGATAGAATCTAATGACACAATTTGTTTGCGAAAAATTCTTTGGTGAGATTTTGCTGCATTTAGTGTATATTTCCTATCCACTATCGAAACTCTGGCATAAAATTATCTGATATACATGCCCAATTCATTCTACATCCTAGAGTTAGTAGAGGAGTTTTATACGAGTTTTGCGAAATATGATATTTTAAAAAATTGCAAAACCATAAAACTCCATTGGCATGGAGAAATACACGAAGTGTACACAGCGACCATCTCTGCAGCCACATGTATCCTCCTTCACCCTGGGAATCAAACCCCAGACGCGATTGAGAACTATCTTACACGGATGGGCCAAAATTGCAGAATAACACGAGATAGAGTGATCGCAACAAGACACTTTATCGCAATATACACGTGACTTGCCACTGGATCAACACTAATGTGATGGGAATTACCCACATGTTGTTATTTTACACATCCACGCTACACATTATTGATTGCATTATACGTCAGGACAATCACTTTTGTATGTGCACACAATTAGTAGATACTATTATCGATGCTAAGATGCGGTCGAGGATTTGTTTGCCTCTGCCATGTCTAATTACACAATTGTGTTGCAGATTTATGTCTAGTGCAGAGTTTGATTCATATGCACTCGCACGTGTGTTTATAGCTGCAGAGCACATTTCAGTGACATATCACACTGCTGTTCCAGAGGATTGGAATAGAAACACTGATAATGAAATATATGTGTCCACTGAATTAACACAAGAGGAGGAGAATGGCGCCTTCTTTGACCAAGACTTGTCAGCTGATCCCACTTAACAAATCAATGTCATCTGGCAAGGTCTTGGAAAAATTTGGAGTCGATTGAAACAAATCGATCATAGAGAGACTTCTACTACACGTGCACATCGTGCACTCTGTCAGTCAAGTAGGAGGCAAAGAGGATGACACCAATGATTTATGCATGAAGGCATGCACAAGTTTAGCTATGGGGAGTGGATTAGGAGATTTTTATTTTCTAGGATTTTTAGTTTTTATTCTAGGATTTTTATTTTAATTTTAGATTTTCTTGGAGTTTCTTTATTTTACACTTCGGGTAGTTTTTAGGGTAATTAACTAAAAAATAAAAAAGTAAAAAAAATTAAAAAAATTTAAAAAAAGGAGAAAAACTGAAAAAAATTAAAAAAATTATATATTTTTATCAATAGATCAACCTAATTATAAATAAAGGAAAAAAAATTAGATTTAAAATTTGATAAGAGAGTAGATTGGATGATACACTCAGAATTTTATGAAAAAGATTAAAATTCAAAAAATAATACCGCTAATAGTAATTTTGAGGTAAGTATACATCTAATTTTATTTCACAATAGGTTACTAGATTAAGGACAAAGATGATAACGATTAAGTTAGTCTTCTCTCTCTAAACAAGAAAAAAAGAGAAAAAAAAGGGTGAGCCTGGTATTAAGGTAATAACTTCAGAAATAAAAAATAGTGAGAAGAAAAAAAAAGGATGCACCTGGTATTAAAACAATAGCCCCAAGAGTGATAAAAAAAGGGGATGCGTCTGGTATTAAGGCAATAGGCTTAAGAGTGAAAAAAGAGTATGATCCAAGTAATCAGGTACTTTGCACCGAAGTAAGCTTGAATATTCGCATGAAAGGTGAAATATTCTTTAAAAAAAATTTGTTAAGAGAGAGTAGATGAATCATGAGTTAGAGTTGGAGTCCAAGGCCGAAGTAGACTATCACACGTGCACGTAGATGTATAGAAGCCAATGGATTATCTATTAGTGGGTATTGAAAGATAGGATTTGAGTTTTTTGATTAAAATGATATGTATCTGATATGACGCTTGATTGGAAAATTGATGATCTAAATGTGCTCTTGAGTTTGTATATTAGTGAGATTAATTGAAGAAAATATAAAAAAATATTTTCTTTCTTTTATATAAATTTTTTATTTTTATTGATTTTCGGTTATCCTTATTTTTCTTTTCTTTATTCCTTAATCTATTTACTTCACGAATTTTGTGGGTAACCTAGGGGTTTAAAGGCTTGTTGCAGTGCTAAGTGCAATCGCGATTCCTGCGAAAGTGAGTTATGATTTTTCTTTTTTTTTTTATATTTAGGTTTTGCTTAAGAACTAGTAAAAGATAAGTATTGGGGTGTGATGAGTGCCATATATTATATATTTATAGTCTCTATATTATCTATTTTTGTATTTAAATAATACTACTCGGTTATTTTTAGTGTGTTTTTCAGGTAAACCTATTCCTACAAGGAGATGGCATAAAATCAAAGCTGGATTAGGAAACCAAGCCTAGAAAAGAGTTAAAAGTGAGAAAAGCTACAAGACTATGATGTTGCAGAGAGTTGAAGTCCCATATAGTCAACAAAATCAAAAGAATAAGACAAGAGACTCATGCAGAAGAAAAACTAGAAGAAGATCTCAAAGTTTTAACCGCTATTTGGCAGCATTAGCTGCCAACTCTGGGTGAAATTTCTGCTGAGCTTCAATGTAATTTGTAGTTTTTCACTTGCATTCAAATTAGGGTTTGATTTTTTGAAACCTGTATATTGGTCGTATTCTTGTAATCTAGGGTTATCATAGAGAAAATATGATATAATTTTGTACTCGAATTTTAATTAATAAATTAGGGTTTTGCTAATGGGGTGACGGCCGCCATACCGACTCCAGAGGTAAATTCTCTTTTAGTTGCTTTCTAATTTAGATTTATATTGCTTTCTAGATTAGATTTCTTTGCTTTCATGAATAAAAATAGGATTTTAATAACTAGAATTATGAGTAACTAATTTGCTTTAGCCATAAGATGTAGATGAAATTAGTTTAATAGATCTACCACGGATTTATCTCATCTTCTTCCTAAAAAGAAATAGAGTCATGATTTTTCTATAAATAAATAAAAGATAGATTTTGTAAATCATAATTCTTTGATAGATTATACTTAATTCATATTTTGATAATCTATACTTAGATGAGAATTGGAATTCATATTCTTTGTTTTTATTTCTAGAATTATTAACAAAGATTTTCCTATAAATAAATTGAAGAGAATAAACTTGTAAATCTAATTTCTTTGATATGTTACACTTAAGTTTAGTCTTTTGATGGCCTATGCTTAGATTAGGGTTTGAAGTTTATTTTTTTGCTTTTATTTATAAGATTATCTATTAGATATAATTTATTTTTAATAAAGATGTTATCTTTGATGATCTATACTTACACGTCACTTGATAGGTCATACTTAGGGGCACTTAATTAAAATAAAATTAAAAAAATCACCTTTTCAAGTGTTACTTGATCGTGCATAATTAAAAAGTTAGGCAGAAAAAGATAATTTATTGTTAGGCTATTATTCTAATGGATTCGAAATTCTAGGCTAATATTTAGAACTTAAAACCAATCATCTCAATTTAGAATCTCATAGTTAACTTGATAGAACTAAAGAATTAATAAGAATTGCAAAACACATTAGATCTCTGTGGGATGACCTATATAGTACTACACTGATATTGTGCCTTTACAGTAGAATTATTACATTACAGCTCAGCCTCAAAAGAAGCTTCAAAGGCGACGTTCCTGTCGAAGGACTCTTCAGACCAGTTTGGTCTCAAAGGAGAATCATCTCCTTTACCAGCACAAGACTCAGGGTCTGCACCCCTTGAACTCCTTAAGAGTATGAATCAGGATCCCCATATTAACAAGGGAAAATGACAATTCTTTGATTGTGAAAAAGACAAACCAGAGAATAAGGTTCTTCTCACTAGCACAATGAGAAAGAATTTTAGAAGAAGTGAGGTTTGCGCTCTCCGCAGAGCCATGAAACAAAGAGAATCTATTGAATCACAAGCGTGAAGACCTCTAGTTCAAGTATGGAAACCCAAGAGCGAAGTAGTGGTTCCAGAGAGGAAATAAGATCAAGATGCAGATGGCTTTATTCATGTTTCTTACAAGAAACATGAATACCTACCAAGTTCATCTATGATTTCAAACATTGAGTTTACATCTGCATTCCACAAACAAGATGAGGGTCCCACTGTTGTATCTTGGAAACAAAATGTGATTTTCAGAAACACATTTTCGCAGATAAACGTGGACCTCAAATCCACGTACCAACAGAAAAGAATGGTTATCAAAATCACGAACTGGCTTCTAAAGTTTGAATTCCAATTTTGGTAGAAGCTCGTCCATCTGCCACCACAACTAAAGTGAATTTGCTCCTAGAATCTTTAAGGGAATAGAAAATCATATTCCAAAGATATCATTTGGAGGCGATGCCATTTCCATTAACAAGATAATGAGTTCCAATACAAGAGACCTCAGGAAACTTCTCAACAGAAAAAGAGAAGAATCTCGAGTATCTCAATGTCATTATGAAAGATTGATCAATGCGGTGTTATCATATTGTTACTGTGTAGCAACTCCTGCTAAACAGTCGGTTTTTAATCAACTTACAACATCTTCACTTCAACCGTCTAAAAGGAGGAGACGCAACAAACAAGAATTTTCTAAACCTGAATACCCCGAAGTATCATCCAATATGATAAACTTCAAAGGAAAGAAGAAGAAGAAGAAGAGTTTCCATATAACAAATTCTTCTGACTCTAAATGCTCTTCAGGCTTAAAGAGTTTTCAGCGAGATGCAGGATGTTTTTCAGAATACCTGACTCAAGAAAGGAGTAACAATGCTTGTGGATTATAGACAAATGACTAGAGTCTTCTGATGATGAAGAAGAAATAGTAAATTCAGCTATGGTCGAATCTCAGACATCAGACTCGTTCGTCAAAGTTTCCGCATTTGCATATATGGTACAAGGAACTCCAGAAGAGTTCATGAAAAGAATGGATGAACAAGACAAAACTATCCAACAATAGCAAAATACGAAATTAGAGATACGAAGTATGTCTTGCTGGAGTTAGAAAAAAAAGAATGAAAGAGAAAGGCAAATCTTCTTCTAAAACTCCTTATGATTTAAGGAACAATAGAGCGAAGAATATAGAAGATGAATCTCGCATTCCTCCTAGAAATGATAATGAAAATAATGAAGACTGTTGGGAATAAGAAGATAATCGTTCCACGCACTCCCATCACTAAGAAGGAAATCTGAATCAGGAAGAAAATGCAAACACTGTTTGGATGGAGAATTTTCAAAATCAACTGAATGCTCTTATGCATAAGAATGATTTGCAAGAGTTGGGGGTTGTGAGGCCAAATTCGGTAGAATGGGAAAGTATACCATTTCCGAAGAATTACAAACCGCTGAAGCTCAAATCATTTTATGGTACTTATGCATGAGAATGATTTGCAGAAGCTGGGGGTTGTGAGGCCAAATTTGGTAGAATGGGAAAGTATACCATTCGCGGAGAATTACAAACCACTGAAGCTCAAATTATTTTATGGTAAAGGATCGTCGAATCAGCACCTTTACTATTTCAAATCTCAGAAGGGACACTTGACTGGGAATGATCAAATCATTACGCGAGTCTTTGTTAGTACCTTAATAGTCTAGCATTTGAATGGTTCCGAATATTAGAACCGAAAACCATCAATTCGTGGAATGATTTGACAAAAGCCTTCTTGACAAGGTTTTATGAAGATGACATGGAAATCTCAATGTCAGCGCTACTTACTACAAAACAAAAGAAGGGAGAATCCGCTCTAGATTTCATTAAAAGATTCAGAAATGATCCTTTGAGATGTCTGCATGGAATGCCAAGAAAAATCTCTCTACTAAAGTTCTTACCACGATGGGACTGTAAAGTCTTATACCTGGATAGATTTTTCATTATAAGCTGAGGAAGCTGAAGAAATTATACAAAGACTTGAGGCTAGAGAAGAAGGGAAACAAAGACAAAATAATTCTAGACAGTATCAATCTTCTTGATCCAAGGGGAAAGAGATAATGGTGATTGATACTTCGAATCCTGCAAAATCTTCTCCAAAGGCTCCTCCTCAATCGCAGATTCCTCAGAAACAATATTCTTTATAAGATGAGTATACCATTACTATCTTTAATTTGCTTATGACAAAGAATATGCTCAAATTGTCAAAATCAAAATGACCTAAAGAAGCAGGAAATGTTAATGATCATAATTAATATGTATATTAATCATAGGATTATTAATCATCTTACCAAAAATTATTATATTCTCAAGGGTAAGATTCAAGCTCTGTTAGATGCCAAATTTATCAAGTTGCGGGAAGATCAGAAGAAAGTAACTGCAAACATGGTGACTTTTAGATTTGGAAAAGCTCCCAATTGGATAGAATTAATCGTTCAAGATGGAGTTCAACCTATTCCTAAAGGTACGATGAGCGTTGTGAATTATGATCCTCATCAACAACAAAAGAAAGGGTTATGTTCTTTTGTAACTTTTAAAGAAGAAATAATATGGGTACATCCAGACCTCCTTAAACATGAGCAATGGACTTCAGGTTAATCTAAAAAGAAATCAAAAGGAAAAACTTTTACTTCTAATGCTGTTACTACAATTCTTAAAGATGACACAGAAGTTACTCCTCTCTCATATTCAGAAGAAAAAGTCAAAGATTCTTTGGTAGTTAATGTGAATCAACCAAAACCTTCTGGGACTCATTCAGGAAAATATTACTAGAAGAATTATGATCAAGTAGTAGAACCTCAGCCGCCTTTAGAAAAGAACAAGCAAAAAGGACTTAAATTTGACAAAACTCTTAAAAATAAAAACAAAGAACCTGTAGAAAGTTCCAAGAAGCCATTTCAATTTGACGTATTAGCACAATTGGTTAATATTCTGGCAATAATTACTTTGTATGGGCTCCTAAAACTCTCTAAACAAACTAGAGAAGTTTTAAGAGAAGCTCTGTAAGATTCTAAAGTATTTTGTTATAAATGTCAGAAACAGTCGAAGAGGAAGAAGAAGTTTGTACAGTATGTCATCAGGTTTCTAAAAAGATTCCTTACATAACCTTCTCTCCAGTAGATATGCAAGTTAAGAATAAGAAGCGTTATCGTCCTTTGTATTACAAATGATACATAGAGTCATCAGAGATCGACCGAATCCAAGTTAATTCTAGATCTGCTCTAAGTATAATACCGAGACGGGTATTACGATATCTTGGGGACCCTGTGAATAAATTAGCAACAACAAATACTATCATTTTTGGATTCAATGCTAATGGTAGTAGACCACTGGGAAAAATAAAGTTGAAGTGGCAGATCAGTGATCTAAAGACGGAGGTCACATGCTATGTAATAGATGCGACACGTTTTATAATTTCTGCTTGGAAGGCTATGGATTCATATCAATCTCATTGTTCTGTCTACACTTCATCAATATATGAAGCATGTGGATAAAGATGAAAATGTGAAGACCTTAATTGCATTGAAGCAACCTTTTAAAGAAGTTGAAAACTACTTTATAGATATGTTGTTGTATCAAGACACATTTGAAACAACTGAACAACCTGCTCTAGAGGTATCTGACAGCGACAACAAAGCTGACACTGAATCAGGATCCGAGAATTTAGAATGCGATGATGTAAATTGGGATGGAGAACTAATTGTAATAAGCTTTGAAGGCCTTGATGTAAATGACACCGCCAATTCTGATGGCGAGTGGATAATCAATGAAGATATAGAGTTTGTTTATTCTTCTAATGTTAATTCTGAACTCTCAAGTACTAGTACTGACATGGTCAATAATCACCTAGATAAAATATATTTTTTAGCTTCATTTCAAGCATCTATTCGATCATCCTTTTGCATACAAAGTGATGACGATGGAGATGCAAATAAAGTTGTTTTTGAAGTTCATCCTAAAAATAAAGATCAAAAACCTATAATATTTAGAAAAGCAAATAACAAGAATGAAGAAAAATATTTAGATTCTGAGGAAGAACAGGAAAATTGCTAGTTCTTCCAATATGATGAAAATTTTCATACGTTAATGAGAAAAATGGGGTGCAACCTAGCCAAAGGTAGGGGGTTAAATTTTGGAAAAAGGAGAAAAACAATCCTTTAACTTTTTGTTCCATAAGGAAAAATACCAGATTACTACGATAAAACTGGCAAGGGGTTGGGATATGTTACCACTTTTAAAAATCTTTCAGATATAAAATTTGAAGAAAGGCAACAAACTTATTCGTCAGAATCATCATATTGGGATTCAGATGTAAGCATTGGTGCTATTTTTTGCAAGGTTTCTATTAATATAGTTTCCACTAATCACGAAAAAGAAGACATTGACGAAATATCAGTAATCAAGGATGATCCTTGGGCGAAACACCTCAATATGAAGTGGAAAATTCAGTTTAAACAACGAAAACCTCCGACTGAAGATAAAATGATCCAAATAAATATAGGTGACGAAGTTAATTCTTAACCCATATTTATAAGTGAAAATTTATCTTCAGAGGAAAAAGAAAGAATGATATCTCTCATTCGAGAACATATTGATGTTTTCACTTGCAATTTTAAAGATATGTTAGGATTTGACTCAAAAGTCTTGGTTCATAAATTAAATATCTGACCAGATGTAAAGCCAGTAAAACAACAACAACGAAGATTCCATCTTGAAATTATGGAGGTGATCGAAGCTGAAATCAAAAAGTTAATTGAGTCTAGTTTCATTCGTAAAGAACAACATCCAGACTGGGTCGCAAATATACTCCCTGTAACTAAAAAGAATGGAAAAATTAGGGTCTGCACTGATTTCAGAGATTTAAATAAAGTATGCCTGAAGGACGAATTTCCTTTATCGATTACAAATGTCATAATTGACAACACTTGTTGCTATGAAAGGATGTCATTTATGGATGGATTCTTATGATACAATCAAATCAAGATATACCCTGATGATGAAAAGCATATATCTTTCATAATGCCACTTAGAGTATACTTTATACAGTCATGCCATTTGGTATAAAGAACGCTGGTGCCACGTATCAACGTGCTATGAACACGATATTCTAAGAATATCTATGAAAGACAGTAGAATGCTATGTAGATAATTTGGCAATTAAAAGTAAAAATAAGGATGATCATCTTCACGATCTGAGAACAATTTTTGACCTTATGCGTAAACACCAGCTTAAAATTAACCCTACTAAATCTTTTTAGGGAGTTTCCATAGGAAAATTGCTTAACTTTATAGTCACTTCCCAAGGAATTCATCTTAATCCAGACAAAATTAAAGTAATCCAAGATATATCACCTCCCAAGAATTGAGAGGACTATAGGGTAGGTTGGCGTACATTGACAGATTTATATCAAATTTATGAGGGAAATGTCAATCTTTTATAAGATTGATGAAGAAAGGGGTATCATTCATTTGGGATGATGCATGTCAGAAAACTTTTCAAGAAATCAAAGAGTATCTCACCAAACTATCTATTCTCGTAGCTCTAGTATCAGGAATACCTTTCATGTTATATGTGAGAGCAATGGATCATTTCTTGGGAGCTATATTGGTGCAAAAGAATGAATTGGGGGTATGAACAAGCCATTTATTATCTCAGCAGAATGATAACTAGGGCTGAATATCGATATAACCCAGTGGAAAAGAATGCCTAGATTTGGTGTTCGCAGTATAGAAAATACGATACTATTTAGTTGGACAAACAATTCATGTTATATCGAGAGTTAGTCCCATAAAAATATTAATGATTAAGCCAGGGTCATTAAATTCAAGACTATCCAATTAGACTCTTTTGCTATCGCAATATGATATGCATTTTATCCCACAAAAATCAATTAAAGAACAAGCTATAGCTGATTTCCTGGCTGAACACCTGATTCCAGCATCTTCAAAATTATATGAAGATATCCCTGGCGACATAATCGAACGAAATACAATTTCAAAGCAAAATGTTTCATAAGCAAATGCTGAAGTAATTACTGTTACAGAAGATATGTGGCAACTTTTCTTCGATGGTGCCTCTAAAATGGGACTCAAAGGAAAGATGGTAGCAAGAGTGGGAGTCATTTTTGTTTCTCCTTACAACCACATCATTCCTCGAGCATACTCATTGATAAACTGATGTTCTAATAATATTGCTGAATACAATGTCCTTATGATTGATTTGAAAATAGCCAAACAGCTGGGGGTGAAATATTTAAAAATATATGGAGATTCCCAACTTGTTATAAATCAAGTTAGAGGGGAATATGAAGTTAAAAATGAGGACCTTTTACAATATTACCAAGCAGTCATAAAAATGAATGATAGTTTTAATAGTTTCTATATCAGTCATGTGACGTGCCATCAGAATGGTTGTGCAGATTCACTAGTTTCCTTAGCTGCTACTTTAGTGTTACCCGAAAAAGCTAATAAGCAAATAACAGTGGAAAGTAAGGAATTATTTTGCCCAAAAAATGAGATTGAAGTAGAGCTAAATTCAGCAGATGAAGTATATGTTCTTGAGTCTGATCTCAAACTAAGAGATTCGAGATTTCCTTACATAGACTATATTTTTTATGGGATATTGTTAGAAGATCCTAAAGAAGCAGCAGTAATTCGAAGAAAAACTATTCGATTCTATTACAATGCCAAACTTCGAACATTTTATAGAAAATCTTATGATGGTATTTTGTTTCCGTGTCATTCTAACAAAGAAGCTCAAGAAGCACTTGAAGAAGCTCATAGCGGTATTTGCGGAGCACATCAATCGGGACCAAAACTCTGAGATAGACTCCGAAGAATGGGTTGTTACTGGCCTAAGATGATGACAGACGCAATTATTTATGCTAAAAAATGTAGAGCCTGCCAAATACATGCAGATTTCGTACATTAAGCTCCGGAATATCTTCACCCGATAGCTACATCATGACCATTCGAATAATGGGGAATGGACATTATTGGATCAATTTTCCCACCATCAATGAGGGGATATCGATTCATATTAACCATAACAGATTACTTCTCAAAATTGACTGAAGTTGTTTCTTTAACTGAAGTAAATTCGTCAGATATTATTAAGTTCATCAAACATCATGTTATATAATGCTTTGGAGTGCCTAGGAGAATTATTCATGACAACGAACATAAGTTTGTGAGTCAGTCGTTCTCCAGGGTTTGTAATAAATATAGGATTGAAAGTATGGCTTTATCTCTATACTATCCTGCAGCCAATGGTTTAACAAAAGCTTTCAATAAAACCTTTATGAAGCTTCTTAAAAAGTTCGTTTCATCCAATCAACAAGACTGGAATGAAAAGCTTAGAGAATGTCTTGGGCATATCGAACTACTGTCAAAACTCCTACTAATGCTATGCCATTTTCTTTGGTGTATGAGTCTGAAGCAGTGTTACCATTGAAAATTCAAATTCCGTCATTACGAGTCACATTAGCAATTAAAATGATGCAAGAAGAAAGACATCGACAGAGACTTCTAGAATTGGAAGCTCTGGATGATAAACATTTCGAAGTCCAACAAAATATTGAACTCTACAAAGTGCGGATTTTCAAGACCTTTAATATAAAGGTTAAGCAGAGAACTTTTAAGAAAGGTGATTTAGTCCTTTCAATAAGAAGATCGATCATAACTAATCAAACATCTAAAGAAAAGTTCCAGCCAAAATGGGAGAGACCATTTGTCATTATTCAGTTTATTCTAATGGCGCATATCGGTTGGCAAAATAGAATGACGACAAAATAATGATGCCAATTAATAGAAAATTTCTGAAAAAAATATTATTCCTAAATGATTAGTAAGAAGCAATGAAGTTAAAGTTTGAGTGGTTTAAGATACATATCTTCTTCTATAACCCTCAACTACATCTCCGACCAATACCTCGAAGAAGAGAATATAGAAGTATCAAATCATTTGATACACATACTTGAATTTTTCCTCTAACAATAGGAAAATTCAACATTACGACTTGATTATTGATCTATTCGAATGCTGGATATTCGAAGTTCATAAAGAGATTAATGAATGTATCAGATTCTTGACACTATTATCTCCAAAATAGGACCAATTTATTTACCAATCAAATAGAGCTCATGTACAAGGAAAAACCCATTCTCAATGAGTTTTAGCATAGAATGTCGAATGAATCTAATGTCTCTATGACTAAGAATAGAGGAAAGTTTGGCATTTAAAGTTCAAATGATATTCTCGACAATCCACTGTGCTGGGGGTAAAAAGCATGAATAAGTATAATCCATTAAGGTTTAGAGAAGATAAAAGTTTGGTATTTAAAATCCAAATGAAATTTTTGACAACTCATCATGCTGAGAGGAATAGCATGGTTAGCCCAATGCAAACAACGTTTGGTAAAAATTAATCAAATCTGTTTATAATTATAAGTTTGATAAAAATCCAATGAACTTATCATGATAAGTTCCTATCTTTGACATATTTAAGATTCGCGATTATGGAGTCAAAGGATCCTAAAACATGAATTTTATTTAGAAATGCAGTTTTGAATTCTAAAAGCGTGAATTTTAGTAAAATCGCGCTCTGCTTCCTTTCCTCCAAATTTGCTAAGTTAAAAATTATCTCTGGCAAATAAAATTTTCTTTCCTTCAAATTTGCTAAGTTAAACATTATCTCTAACAAACAAAATTTTCTTTCCTCTAAATTTGCTAAGTTAAAATTTATCTCTGGCAAATAAAATTTTCTTTCTTCCAAATTTGCTAAGTTAAAAATTACCTCTGGCAAACAGAATTTTCTTTCTTCCAAATTTGCGAAGTTAAAAATTACCTCTAGCAATTCAAAAGTTGTTATACTATAAGTCACTGAACAACGTGGATTTTAACTTGTTCAGAAAAATTAATAGTTACTTCTATCATGATTCAATAGGATAGATTCAATAAATTTATTTATTCATAGCAAAATCCATTTTTGGTATTTGAATAATGTCTTTATATTGTTAAGTTAATAATTATCTCTAACTAATATTCTGGAGAGTCAATAATTATTAAGTTAACAGTTACCTCTAATGATCAAAATCAAAATAATCATCAAGTTAATAGTTATCTCTGATAATCAAAATCAAAATATTCATTAAGTTAATAGTTACCTTTAATGATCAACATCAAAATTATTTATCAAGTTAACAGTTACCTCTGAATAAATGATAACAAAATTCTTAAAATTAAAAAAATTTATTCATTACCAAATCAATATTACAAAGAATTCCTTGATATCATACAATTAATGTAAATGGGTACAAATCATTGAGTCAAGGGAACATTAAAATTTTTCGTCAACATCTTTTATCCCTAATAGGATGACTTCATAAGTAAAGACAAAAAGATTGTTTCTGTAGCCTCCTCCTGCCGATGGTTAAGAGCTTCCAAATTTGCTCGCTCAGTTATGATCAATGTCGTCAGTAATTTGATTAGTTCAAAGTTGGGTGCACCAAATGAATGTTTTTAAGTATACAACTTATGGAACTGCTAGAATTGGGAGTTGTCGATAATTATTTACCGTTCTTACTTTAAGGATGTAGGTAGGAAATTGACAATACCACACACCCAAAATCTTTTCTCTCATGAAAAATACATGAGATTTATTGGTTCTCCAAAGATATTGAAAAAAATTTGAGGACCAGTCGGGTGTGGTTCATTGTTAAGAACAATGACTACGATTATATCCTGCAACATATCTAGAATGTTGTTAAGAAATATAAAAGAAAATACTTGATTTATGTTCATAACAAGAAAACTTACCGTAGTTAAGGAAAATGATTACGGTCAAAAGGATCTTTTAAATGTGATGTTCCTTCCCCAACGAACCTAGCAAAAAACCAAGTACAAATCGGCCTAAATTGTCTGGAGGCCTTGTTACATGCCAATTGCAACTGATTCCATTAAATAAAATGAAAGACTAAGAATTAAGAACTAGCAGAAGCATGGCAGAAGTATTTAGAAAAGTTTGAATACAAATAGGCTGATTAAATGTTGAAGATTTCTTCAAAGAAGTCCTAAGAAGAATTAAAGCAAGGATAACCTAAAAAAAACTTAGAGAAGAAAAGAGTTCAGAAAAATTCCTAAGTCAGAATGATTTTTTGAAGAACAACTTGTCTACATAGTTCTTCTTTGTTGATAGTTGTATTGTTCACTGGTGCAGATTCCAATGCTTCCAATTCAGCTTGAGCAGTCAAGAGGGTTTTGTTCACATTATCACATTGCTTAGATAAGTCAGCAAAATTCTTCATTGTCTCCTTGCACTTTGGAAATATTTTCAAGAAATGCCTGAGCCTTGGCAATGGTTTCCTGAGTTCTGGCAATGGCTTGATCATGGCCTTTGATAATCGAAGCAGTATTCTCTATTTGAAGATATAGAGATTGACTATCTGATTGATTTTTATCAATGTCAGCCCTAGAAGCATCAACTTTTGCTTTGATTTCCTTCTGAAGTTAAGTTGATTCTCCAGTAGTCTTTGAAAAGTGCTTTCCATTATTTTTGACTTAACTGTAATGCGAATCTTCAATAAAAAGTCAGTATGATTCTGAAACTGAGCAACTATGAGTTTATAAGGATTTGCCTTTTTTTTCTCCACCAACACTTGCTATGCCAATCACATAAATATTAAGAACATTGGTAATTGAGGAGAAGGAACTTTCTTTCAGAATCTTATCAATACAGCGGTCTAGAAAGTCAAAGAAGACTTTAATAGTATGCTAGAGCAATTCATCTTCAAGAGCATCCACTTCTGCATAACCTGTTGATGAAGAAGTAGCTGTAGTGGAAGTAACAACAGGAGTAGATGTGGATGGTACTGCACTCCGAGGTGAAGAAACAATAGTTTCAATGAGTGCAGCAGGTTCAGAGTTCTGACTTCAGTAGGAGCAGCAGCTTCAACAGTTCCAACTTCAGCAGAGGCAATAGCCTCAATATCCTCAACAGGTGTAGCAACATCTGCAGTTTCAATCTCAGTGACATCAGTGGTTCCAACATGGCTAGTAGCCACAGCAGCTTCTAGTGCAACTTCTGGTTGAATTTCATTATCAGCAAATGAAGTATCACCTTCAGGTACATACTTCGAAATTAGAGTAGAGGGAAACATTTCTAAAGAAAAAGAGAGAAATGATTAATTGATGATAAAAGAAGTGAAAAATGATGTAAATGAGTAAAGTTTAGAATAGACCTTGGGGTTGGAAACAGAATTCTCCTGGACCATACACTTCAGCTCTCTCTTCCAACGTTAGAAAAGAATTTACCATGATCTGATAGAGGAGTAGAAGAATAAATATCATCACTATCAATATCATCATCAACATTATTATTATCATCACCTCCATCATCAGGATCTCCTGAATGAGGTACTGCCATTAAGGAAGAGCCTGGTGCATGGGTCTCTCCAATGATTTGTACGTCATCATCACTTGTGGCCTGAGCTGCCATAGGAGCAGGAGTAGTAGATCCCTCTTGCACCAATTGAACTAATCCTTCTGAAGGAGGTGTAGCAGTAGATGAAGGCTCAGCTATCGATGCAGTAGAAGGAATCTCTTGAAAAAAATAGGCCCTTGACTCCAACGCTTTTTAGAAGAACGAGAAAACAAATCCTCATCATCGTCCTCTTCTTGTTCTTCCTCAGCGGTTCCATAAACTGAACTAAGTATTGCTACACCAAGATTAGCCAATAGATTCTGCAGAATGATTGACAAATCATTAAGACGCTTCAATCTATTCCACTTGTAAGTTGCCTTCTTAAGCAGAGATTTTGACTTAGGAGATGTCCCCTTTGCCATAGGAGGAGGAGAAACTGGAATGGCAGGAGATACAGGTCGATCCGTCAGGACTATTGCCGTACTTTTCTCACCTCTTGACACGAATTCTTCAATACCAAACTTTACACCAAAGTCTGCTATTCTGGCCACTTTAGTACTGTCAGCTTTTCTCTTTTGAGCATACCATGCTCTAATGTCTTTTAAATAAGTAAAACTCATGTCAAAAGTCTGAGGTATAGAATGAGTATCAGAATACCATTTGCATAAACCAAAGGCCATGTATGAATTTGGAGTCTTGAGTGGAAGATTAAATTTGGCCTTTGTACCACCGGAGATGAAATGAAACCAAGCTCTGGCTCCCCCAACAAATTCCCAATGAAACTCATGTCCATGTTTGGATTTCCGACATATAATTGATCATGTCCAAGCTGTCGAGAGAAATGACTTGGGTGATAGGGTCCAATGTAACAATGATTCCCTAAGCGAAGTACCAGGTGCCCTAGATGAAACTTCTTAGCCACCAGAAATATCCAGGAGAAAGAGTGGTAAATTTATCAGCACTGGCTATATCTGCGAATTCATCACCATAGTCAGCATTTGGAAAATAGGGGAAGCACTTGAACAGCTCATACTTAGAATGAGGTCGGAGTGTTCTATGAATTGCAGCCATATAACCTCCATCCCATTTCGATGTCTCATAATGTTGAACTCTGGGAGAACTTAAGTCTACTTGAGCATTAATCGGACTCATTAATGAGGGACAGTGCAGAACTATCCAAGCCATTAGATAAGTGTTTGGAAGTTCCACCCGCGGATTTGGAGTCTTGACAATTAAGTTTTCATAATCATCATACTTTTTCTTGACATTACAAAATTTATCAACCAGTTTCCTTAGTCCATTTTGATTTCCGCAAACCATTACTGGCAGTAAACTGAGAGGGTGGCCAAATGCTAGAAAGATGGCTAGATTACTACTCTGACTGATAAAGCTTCTTGTGGTGGTGTTGGAACCACTAATCTTTTCAGCCATAACATTAAGAAACCTGCCACTAAAGCATGATCTGATAAAGGTTGTAGGGCTTGGTAATGAAAACTTTCAAAAGATGTTCTGGCCATGAAGACATCTTCATCTGATTTAGCAACATGTGCACCTGCTCCAAAATGAGCAATCCTTTCCTCAACTTCTTTCTCAGAGACTGGAGAAAGACAAGTGAAATCAGGATTGTTCTTCACATACTTGGGGAAAAGATACTGCAACCACTTAGTTTGCTTCACATTGTGAGCTTTAGACATGTGAGCACAAATGTGGTAATGACAAAGAAATTCCCAATAAGTATCATAAATCATAGGATCCTGAGGTTTCAGTAGATGAAGTTCTTCTCCAGTAGGAATATATTCTTCATAAGGAATGTCTCCCATGGAAAGTCTTGAAATCTTATGCATCTCATGGAGGGCAAATCCTAGTTCACCATAGAGCGTAAAGAAAGTACAAGTCTAAAGATTATACATTTCCAACAAACTAATGAAATAGAATCGACTGGGAGGAATTTCATGTTGAGTTGCTCTTATAGCACGATAAAGATTTATGTGCTTCAGTTGGTCTGCAAAAGCACTTAAGCAGAATTTGATCAAGATCGTCCATTCTCCTTTTGAAGAAGAATGAATCCATCTAATTGGGCAAAAATCCTTAACCGGGAATTCTCCCTGTGCTTCAACAAATCGATACAAGAAAGTTCGAGCAATCACCAAAGTTTCACCTAAAGGAAGCTCTTCTTTAAACGATCCCAGAAATAATCCAAAACCTGTCTTCCAGTAGAACAAGGAAATGCCCCTTGTGCACTAAATCTGCCCAACAACATTCCATCCTGTGGTTTGGTTAAATGCCAATCCATGGTTCTAGGAATAGAAAGAGACTGGAGATGCAAGAATGGGTAAGACCTCTCCATATCAGGAAGCAACAGATTACGACCATTAATTTGACGAAGCCACTTATATTCCCCATCATCCAAGTAATCATTAGGGATCGAGACATGATTACCAAAAAGAAAAGGAGGCTTGTTCAATAAAATCCTATCATTCCCCTCAAAAGGAGCAGTCATTATAAGTTCCCGTAATGTAGGATGAGGAGGATTTAAAATCTTACTTTTTCTCTCTCGACCCTTAGAGGTTGCGCAAGTATGAAAAACTATGGAGAGTCTAAATTGTTTCTCACTATCATATCCTCTTGCATGGCCAAAATAGTGATCTTTCGGCTAAGAGTTTAAAGTATAATTCACTGCATAAGGAAAAGAAAGAATTAAAATAAATCATGAGAAAGCAGATTCTCTCTCAAAATCAGAATATAAATTTCAAATTTGACATGAAGTAAGAAAATCACCTCCAACCAGAGGTTCCTGCCGCACCACTATGGAGCCAGAAGCAACTTGAGAATTTTGGGAACAACTACCAAATGGACCAGAAATTGAAGCATTTTTCATCATCTTCTTAAAAAGTTCTTAAAGAAATTTGATGTGGGAGAAGGTTGGATAAATTTATAGAAGAGAAAGAGCTTGAAGATGAAGAGCTTTGAAAGCTTGAAGAAAAATCTAGAACTCAAATTCTTCAAAAAGTGTTAAAAATACTCTAATGATGAGTTTGAAATTTTACAACAAATGATTTGATGGACGAGATATTTGGTTCAAATCTCGTAAGGATCCCCTCATTTATTAATGAGAAAGTCTTGATATTTGCATCAGAAAAATGATAATATCCCGGGTATAATGCATAAAGCATGAGATCCGTGGCCCTAATACAAAGTCGTGCTCTTTTCAAAAGCGTGAGATCCGTTGCCCTAATACAGAGTCGTACTCTTTTCAAAAATGTGAGATCCGCAACACTAATACAGAGTTGTGCTCTTTTCAAAAATGTGAGATCTGCGGCCCTAATACAGAGTCGTGCTCTTTTTAAAAATACGAGATCCGCGGCCCTAATACAGGGTCGTGCTCTTTTCAAAAATGTGAGATACATGGTCTTAATACAGAGTTGTGCTCTTTTAAAAAATGCGAGATCTGTGGCCCTAATACAGAGTCGTGCTCTTTTCAAAAGTGTGAAATCCATGGCTCTAACACAGAGACGTGCTATTCTCAAAAGCATGTTTCTTTGCAAAAATTTCAATTTTCAAGAACAAATTCATACTGCTAGAGTTGCATTTTGCCAAAGTTATCCAAAGTGTTTCAAAATACCTCCAAAATCATAGAGTTTTGAAAACTTTAGAGGGAGTTTTATTAGCAAAATTTTCATTTATGAGGATCATCTTCAGATCTGTGGATATAATTTAAAGAAAAATTAAAACATAGCCTTCATAGGGTTGTGTTTTATTTTTTTTAAAGGAGTCAAAGCTACGAACTTGCCATCACACCGCTGCGAATGTAAAGTTTGAGATTCGTGTTCCAATTGTGATTAAAAGGAGTCGCGAATCTAAAGTTTGAGATTCACATTCTGGTTGTGATTAAAAAAGAATCGCGAATCTATAGTTTGAGATTCGCATTCTGATTATGATCTAAAGGAGCCGCGAATCTAAAGTCTGAGATCCACGTTTCAGATATAATCTAAAGGAGTGGCGAATCTAAGGTCTGAGATCCACGATCTAGTTGTGACTTAAAGAAAATGCGAATTTAAAGTTTGAGATTCACGTTCCGTATTTCAGTTACGATCCAGAGAATTAAAGACGTCAGTTACAAATTCTAAAGATTTAATACAAATTCACCAGATCAAAAGGCGGAAAGTTGATTCTCAGATCGTGGAGGCCAACAGTTAAACAATTACATCAACTCAAGAGTCTCCAAATATCTATAAATAACAGAAGCTTAGGCAAAAAAAGACATCTGGATATCAATATTATATAGAGAGAGTCATTTTCTATTCAAGTGTTGGTGTTATCAAAAACCCGAAACTCTTGCCAACTAAAATTGTATATGGAGTGTCAACAGAGAGTAAGATCGTCCTACATAGCTACTCTAGAATCCAACTTTAAACAAGAAGGGAATTAGATTTTTCTCATTTTCTGTAAAAGGAAAACCGTTAAAATTGTAATTTTTTATTGAGAAAATTAAATAATGAATTATTTACAATTTTTATGGCAAACAATGAGGATATCTTCAACCATACAAAGTGGTCTCTTGATTGAAAGATCAGCTAGCTGTAATAAGATATTCGTAGGTTGAAACTTTCCTAACCCTAGTTGCTAATAAAATGTGTAAGAAAGTAAGTTGACACTTACTCCTAAATCAAACAACACCTTGTTAAATGTATTGTTCCCAATTGTGCATGAGATTGTAGGGAAACCTGGATTTTTGCATTTGATAGGCAAGGAGTTGAAAGAATTTGAGATATATTTGCAACGAGAAAGACTTTCTCAGGAATGTTTCTTACTTATTTTTTAGTACACATATTCTTAAGAAACTTGGCATAAGTAAAAACATGTTGTATGATATTAAAGAGTGGAATATTGACCTTCACTTGCTGAAATATTTCGAGAATCTTCTCTACTTATAGTGAAGGTTTCCTAAGCCAATTGGGATATGGTGCGTTTGGCTTAGGAATAGGTTCATCAAGAGCATGTGATGACAATGGAGGTGATAGAGATGGATGTGGAGAAAGAGATGGTGTAGTACACAGAATAGTAGGAGCGGAATCAGGGGATATAGCTATATTATTATCCACTTGCTTGCCAGATCTGAGCATATGAATGGCATTGCATTGGTGAACATGAGATGACATAGACTAAGATAAGTTAGAGTTGGAAGTCATTATTTGTTGGCTCAGAAAGATGCGGGCTCCTACTCACTCAGCTATGTAGTTAACTGTCCAATTTGGTACTCTAGACACTTGATCAACTGAAAATTTACAAGAAGTTACTAGTCTATTCATTGTATAAAGTCAAAAGAAATGTTTATTGGATTTTGTACGTTTATGTCTAAATTGGACATTGTCTTGTGATGATTATCCATACTCCTCTCAAATGACGTTAGCCATCTATTGTGATCAATGTTAGATCTCTGTTGTGGATAAGAGTTGATTGCAGGAGATCTATTCTAGTAGTTTCCATGGTTCGCGGAATTTGGGTGTTGATAGATACCCACATTTGGTCTCGAGGACTGACTAGTAGTTGGAGGCTGCATGTTGGATTTGGTGACCCCCTGATATTGCCCTTTACTCTATGAAAGATTTAGGTAATTTCTCTATCCAGAATTGTATATTGGGGTGTGTGGAATGTTCATGGTTCATTTATATAAGGTATTCGTCTACTTTGGTATCAGACACATAGGATTCACTAAGAGTGGACACTACTCCATCACGTAATTTGGAGTTTCGCAATTAAAGTATGTGAGTGTATGCAATTGATTTATCTGACCTATCTATGAAGCACTAGGAGTTTTCAATGCTTCGATTCTCCTAGCAAAGGCTGCAATCATAGCTTAAGTAGCTATGAAGCTGTCAACACTTTAGATCTCGCCCTTATTCACAGAAGTCGATGCATTAGGCTTCTAAGCAAGACTATCCCACTGCATAGTTTTTCATGCTAGGTCTTCTAAGAATTCTTATGCATTATCCCCATTTTTTTCTCATAGACTTCCCCCATCACATGGACTCAAGAAGAGTTTTGGAAGTATAATCGAGTCCTTCATATACGATTAAACACAATTGCCGCTTTTCTATTGCATGGTAGGGGCACTGTGTTAGCAAGTCCTTAAATCATTCTAGGTACCTCCAGAAGAGTTCTCTACACTTGACTGAACTGATTTATAGCTTTTCGTACCGTCTTGTATGTGGGATAGTACTTCTTAAGAAATACTATCACAAATTCATCCCAAGTAGTGATTGAATCAATAACCATACTATATAACCATTTCTTAGCATTATCTTTGAGGGCAAACAAGATAAAGTGGAGTTTTATTGTGTCCTCTGATAAATGCTTCAGCTTGATCATCACACATACTTTTTGAAATTCATTGATAAATAGGTAAGCATCCTCAGAATCAGATCCAGTGAACTTAGAAAGTATTATGATGTACTACGATTTCAATTCATAGAGGTTACCCACGACTTGTGGAAGTTTATGTATGATGGTAGTGATGTTCGCAACAGGTAGCATTAATCCTGAAGGATCAAAATCGGTTGGTTTATTTTGTCCCTCATAATGAAATCTGATCTCATAAGTCGACTAAATCGATCATGGGTCTAATATGGTACAAACCAATGAATGTGGATGAATACGTAATTTTCCTAAAACTAATACAAGAAGTGTCAGATGTGCTATGGTGAGATCAAAAGCCGAAGAAATATGATCAACTAATATGATGTTCCTACTTTTTTTATGTTTTTAACTTTTTATAAGACCTAGAATCCATAACATAGAACAGGAGAAAAAAGGGCCAAGGTAGACAATTACCTGCACCAAATGGTGACTCTGGCCTCTGTTTGGCAACGAAACTAGCAGACTTGGCTCCCTAGTTTTTGTAGCATCTCTCTAATGCTTCTCTGATCCCTTCTAGCTTTTAACATACATACTTCCAAATTCCTGCATACTCAACACACACTGTTAACTCATAAAATACAAAAAAAAAGTAAGAAAATACTGTCGATCCTGATTATGCTTGAAAGTGTAGTTATTTTAGTTTATTTTGTGTAAGTGTAATATAATTTTGTTGATTGATATAAGAAATTAATAAAAAAATTATTTTTATTAATAAAAATCTCTATTATGATGTTTTTTTATTTTTTAGTGATTTTGTAGTGTTTTATATGCAAGAAAATCAAAAAATCAAAGCGTATCTCAAGTATTAGTTTAGAACTGTGATTTTACAGGTCAGACTGTCGATAGCTACCTGTTGGCTGTCGATACCGTCGATTATAAAGCAAATTCGAGAGCGGCTATCGATGAAGCTGTCGAAGGCTACGTCTACAATCTGATTTTTTGTAGCTTGTTGAGTGAAAAATTGAGTTTCCATGTAAATAGAAATTTTGCTAGGGTTTTGTAGAAGGGTAAAAATACCCAATGTAATTGATAAAGATGTATCATCATTGAGAGAAGAGATATCAATAGAGTAGAGATTCAAGATTTTAATTGTTATACTCTTTCATAGAAATCAATAAACGAATTTCTTTTTCTTTATCCATGCTATAATGAGTATGAGTGGCTAATTCTTGCATTGGTTCAAACGGAATAACAAACCCCAAGTAATTTACTAATATGTGATCTTTATACTAATTAATTTTAATTGAATTATATAAAGTTGTTATCTTTAATTCGCTATTATTTTTGAAAGGATCAAGATATAATTTTAAGTCTTTGATATTTTATTGTTTGATGCTTAGTTTTTGATATCCCATAGGCTCTTTAGGTATGGTGTATACTTAGACTTTCAATATTTATTTTTATTATTCATATTGCATGTTTAGATAAACTCAAAATTTATATAAGTTTAATTGGGGTAAATTATTCAAAGTATCGAGTTTACAACTTTATTAGATTTTGTATTTCAATGATATAGTTCTCGGCAGTAGGAAGGCCACATGATCTATGCAACTGAGATAAAAAAATATAAACACATCTAGTAAATTATTTTATGGGAGAGTTAATCCATCTGACCAATAATTTTATTTCAAGTAAATTTAAACCCTCTTTAACTTTAGTTTTACTTAATAAAAATCAAATTTTATTTTTAGTTCCATAATTTATTTTTCTTTAGTGTTAACACAATAATCAAACTGATCCTCAAGAGAATGATTTTGGGTTATTACTCTTGTACTACTTGTCGATCTCTTGTCGATCTCTTGCACTTAGGAGTGTACGATTTAGATCGCAATCAGGTTTTTGGCACCGTCGCGGGGATCAATACTATAGTGTTACACTTTAGTATAGATTAAGATTCCTGTATCATTAATTTTTGGAATTCTAAATTTGCATGACCAGTTGGAGGAGAACTTTAAATGTAGGCTTATTCGATTGTACTCAAATTTACACTCACTTCCAATCCACCAAACACTTCATGGCATGAGCATTAATAATAATAATAATATGAATAAATATAATAATAATAATGAATTTGGATATAACAGTACAAATGATAATAAAAGTAATCATAGAGGCAATGGAAGGTCTTTATGAGATTATCTACAACCCTATAGGAAAACTCAATCTTCATGCATAGTATTTCCTTTGAATATGGGACACTTCGAGAATAAATCTGGAGTAGTTCAAGTTTTGCCTAAATTCTATAGGATGGATTTAGAGAGCCTATATTTGCACCTTCAAGAATTCGAAGAATTTTGCTCTACTATTAATCTTGAAAATATCACTGCACAACAATTTAAGCTTAAGTTCTTTTCATTCTCCTTTATGGATAAAGTAAAGACATGACTACATTCTTTACACCCTAATTCAATAGGAAGATGGGATGAGATGCAAAAAGAATTCCAAAAAAAATTCTTTCCTTCACATCAAATAAATTGTATGTGAAAGCAAATTCTCAACCTTTATCAGAAAGAAGATGAACAATTGTTCAAGTGTTAGGATAGATTTAAAGATTTATTACTTTCATGCCCACATTACTGTTTCGAGATACGAAGGACAGTAAGAATCTTCTATCAAGAACTAAACACTACATCTAGGCAATATGTAGAAACTATGTTTAATAGTGAATTTTTGAGGAAAGATGCTAAGGAAGTATGAAATTTTCTTGATTCACTTGCTAAAAATTCACAAGCCTAGAAAACTGAGGATATTTCCGATAGACAACATTTAGTAGAGAAATCTCATAATAGAGGACTCATTAAATTGGGAGAAACTGAAGATATAGCTGCACAGTTAGTTTCTATCACAAAAAAAATTGAAAATTTGTTTAGAAAGAAAACTGAAATAGTTAAGATAATGAAGAAGTTCTGGAAGTTTGTGATATTTGTAAATTACAAGGGCTCGTGGCTCACGAATGTTCAAAACATCTTGCTTTTAAGAAAGTATTAACGAACAAGCAAATGCCTTTGATATTATTCCTCAACTAGCAAACAACCCATATTTGCTAACATATAATTCTGGTTGGAGGAACCTTCCAAAATTTAAATGAAAGTAGAACTCCCCAAAATAATTTCATCATAAAAATAAGCGACTCACTAATCCACCACAACAATACGTCAAACTTTCTAATCAACTTTCAGTATACCAACCACTTCAGAAGAGAAATTTTGAGGATAATTTTTTGTAGATACAGTAAAGAATGGATCAAATGATCCAAGCACAATAGCAGTTTATTCAGTCGGAACAAACAATCAACAGTCAGAATGCGACGACATTCAGTGATGTCCGATCACAGATAAGCCACCTTAGTTCTATGTTGCAAACAAAAGAAAATAGTAAGCTACTTCTAAACTAGAGGCCAACACTTCAGGTAAAGTCGAAAGTGTAAATACTATTACTTCTTCCATTAATAATGATATATCTAAGATAACTGCTGTAATAAGTTTGCAAATTGGTAAAGTACTTGATGAGCCCGTTTCAAAAGAAAATACTGATAAGAAATAAGTCAATGATTCAGTACGATAATTTAAAGATGATAATTCCAATGAACTCACTTCCACAAATTATAAGCATTTTAAAAATATTAATGCATCTATGCTGCTATTTTAAAAATTTTCAAACAAGTACAAATCAATATACCTCTACTGGAAGCGTCAAACAAGTACCTTCACATGCAAAATTCCTGAATGACTTGTACATCATCAAAAGATGTCACAATGGATAGAAGAAAGTATTTCTCACAAAACAATAAGTGTATTATTCAATTCTAAAATGTCTCTTAAATGTAAGGATCCTGAATATCCCACTATTTTTTGTATGATAGGTGTACATAATATAGAAAAAGTTTTACTAAATTTGGGGGCTAGTGTAAATCTCTTGCCATATTCACTTTACAAGCACCTACATCTAGGAGAAATTAAACCTACACCGATCATACTACAATTAGTCAATAGGTCAGGAAGGTATTCCAAGGGCGTTGTGGAAGATGTTTAATGCAGATTGAAAGATTTTATTTTCTAGTGGATTTTATAGTTGTCAACACTACACTGTAAAGAAATCACGTCTTCATATTCTTGTTATGCTTGGACATCCGTTTTTAGTTATAGCTAATGCAGTTATAAATTGCAAGAATGGTGTGGTGAAGTTTCCATTTGGAAACATGACCCTTGAACTTAATACTTTTAATGTTTGCAAATAACTGAATATCAATAATGATGAATTGCAAGACATTAATTATATTGAACAAATTTAAAGAATGAGATATCGTATCATTGTGCATGTCCAATACTTTGGAGCATGCATTGATAATGAATGATGATTTTCTTTATTATCTCAAATCCGAACATACTGTTGAAATTATCAAACATTTAAATAATGATCAATGTTTGAATACAATGGGATGGGCCCTAAAAATGGAAGTGTATGAAGATTCACTTCAAATTATAAAGAAATTAATATCATTTGATATCCAAGCACTGATACTTGAGTTAAAACCACTACCTGAACATCTCAAGTATACATTTTTAGGACCTAAGAAAACTTTCCTGATGGTCATCTTAGCACATCTTGATAAAATCAGGAAGAGCGACTACTATCAAGATTGTAAAAATATAAGAGAGCTCTTGGATGGAATATGGCGGATATTAAATGTATAGACCCCTTTATTTATATACATCGCATCACTTTGGTAGATGCAGCCAAGCCAATTAGGCAAATGTAACGAAGACTTAATCCTGTCATGAAGGAAGTGGTTAAATCTGAAGTGTTAAAACTTCTTGATGATGGCATCATCTATCCAATTACTGATAGTAAATGGGTCAGTCCAACCTAAGTTATTATGAAAATAGTGGTGTAACAGTCATTAAAAACGAGGATGGAGAGATGATACCCACTCGTACTACTACGAGTTGGCGTGTGTGCATTGATTACAAAAAATACAATAAAGCAACACGCAAGGATCACTTTCCGTTACCATTTCTTGACCAAGTACTTAAATGAGTTGCTAAGCATGAATTTTTATTGTTTTCTTGATGGTTATTCTGGCTATTATCATATTGAAATTGCTTTAGAGGATCAGGAAAAGATAACTTTTACCTATCCCTTTGGTACTTTTGCATTTAGAATAATGTCATTTGGATTATGCAATGCATTTCAAAGGTATATGATAAGTATTTTTAGCAACATAGTTGTAAGATTATTTAGAAGTATTTATGGATAATTTTCAGTATTTGAAAATAATTTTGAATCTTATTTGACTAATTTAGGATCTGTGATTGAAAGATATCAACAGAAAAAGCTACTTTTAAATTGGAAAAAATGCCACTATATGGTTACAAAAGGTATTGTGTTAGGTTATATAGTTTCATCTAAAGGGATGGAGGCAGATAATACTAAGGTTGAATCTATTTTCAAAATACCAATACCTAAAATCGTGAAAGATATATGTTCGTTCTTAGAACATGCAGTTTCATAATGGATTTTAGTACTATTGTTAGACCATATTCTCACCTTCTTGTGCAAGATGTACAGTTTGAATGGATGTCGACATGCCAAATAGTTTTTGAAACCCTCAAGGAGATTCTCATTAAGCACCAATAATGCAACATCCAGTTTAGTCTCTTTCATTTGAGATTATGTGCGATGCAAGCGACTGTGCAATTGGAATAGTATTGGGGCAACGAAGAGATAAAAAAAAAAAACCATACGTGGTCTACTATGCTAGGAAGACTCTCAATAATGCATAGATGAATTATATGGTAACAGATAAGGAGCTTCTAGCTGTATTTTTTATTCTTGATAAATTTTGTTTATATAATTTGGGCTCACATATAGTTGTTTTTATATATCATTTGGTTTTAAAATATCTTTTGACAAAGAAAGATATGAAACCACGATTAATCAGATGGATATTACTACCCCAAGAATTTGATCTTGAAATTAAAGATAAAAAGGAGAGAACGTGGTTACTGACTACCTCCCTCGTCTGGCATTTGATAACGATAATCTACCAATTAGGGACTCATTCCCTAATGAGCAGCTATTTCCAATCAGAGCAACTTCCTAATATGCTGATATTATCAATTTTCTTGTTGCAAGTAAAATGCCGAATCAATGGAGCACAAAAGACAGACGATGATTCTTACACAAGGTATGCCATTTCTTTTTCGATGACCCTCACCTATTTAAATATTGTTCAGATCAAATTATTAGGCATTGTATGATTGATGATGAGATTCAATACGTAATTGCATCCTATCATACAGAACCCTGTGGGGGCCACCTATCGTCTAAAAAGACAGTAGCTAAAATACTCTAATGTGGACTCCATTGACTTACTATGTTTAGAGATACACATGAATTTTTGTAAACAATGTGAGTCATGTCAAAAATTAGGAGCGTTAACCAGAAAGAGTAATATAATATACCCCTAACACCCATACTTACAATTGAAATATTCGATAGTTGGAGCATTATTGACTTTATGAGACCGTTACTTATTTCTAAGATATATGTTTATATTCTCATAGCGGTCGATTATGTTTCTAAAATGGGTAGATATTGTAGCATGTAGAAATAATAATTAACAAACTGTTATCAAATTTCTAAAGGAATATATATTGTCTAGATTTGGAGTTTTTAAATCCACAATAAGCAATGGGGATTCTCATTTCTATAACAAAACCTTTAAAAATTTAATGAAGTATCATATTATGCATAAAATTTTTGCACCTTATCACCCATTGTCAAATAGACAAGTTGAACTGGCCAACAAGGGGATTAAGCAAATTTTAGAGAAAAAAGTTAATCAGTCTCTCAAAGATTAGTCGTTTAGATTAATCGATACTTTATGGGCTTACTCTACCGCATACAAAACATCCTTAGACATGTCCGCATATAGAATAGTCTATAGAAAAACTTGTCATTTGCCTATAGAAGTGCACATGTGTATTGGGCAATTAAATTAGTTGTTCTAAATTTCAATTCAGCTGGTCCATTACGAAAATTACAAATAAATAAATTAGAGGAGTTAAGATGTGATGCATATGACAATTTACGCATTTTGAAAGAAAAATGAGAATATAACATGGTCACCATATCACATGGTGTGTTTTTCATCTTTCGAACAAAGTGCTTCTATACGATTCACTCCTTCAGCTATTTCCAAGAAAATTGCATTCATGATAGACCAAACCATTCATAGTAAAAACTGTGTATCTGCATGGCACAATTGATATTGAAAATCCTAAAACTGACCATATATTTAAAGTAAAAAGAAAACTATTGAAACATTACTTGGAATTTCTGAAGCATATGGCAGAATCTCACAATATTGTAGATCCTCCGATATCTCATCGATATGAGCTAAATAAAGATACAATGTATATTATTGTATATTATGAACTAATAATTTTGTTTCGTAGTTGATATGTCATGAGTATTGCACCGAGGTAATTTCTAAGCATTCTCTTTGAAATTTTGTTTGTTCTTGATTGATTAAATAGAAATAACAATTCATTGAGGATAATGTGCAATTTAAGTTGGGCAATTGCTTATAAAGATAACTTAGTTTTGATGCCCATGATGTTTTCAATAATTTTGTTTTTAAAAAAAATAAGTTTTAGAATTAGAATTAATTTTTAGTTTTTGAGACTAACTTTAGAATTAGAAACTAACTTCTAGCTTTAAAAATAATTTTAGAATTAGGAATTAACAACTAGATTTTAGGAATAACATTAGTCTAGAAACTAACACTTGGAAAAAAAATAAAAAAAAATTGATTTGACGCAGATCTCAACAGAGAGCGGCCGTTGAAGCCACTATCGAAGCGACTATTAACAACTGCCAACTATAGAGCAATTTTTGCTCTATCCGAGAACAGTTGTCTTAGGCATTGTCGAAACAGCTATCAACAGCCGTCGATAGAGAGCCACAATTATAAATAGATCTTTGAGTTTTTTTTTCTCACGACCAAACCCTAGACTCCTTTCCACATCACCCTAGAGAGAAATTCTTCCCTTTCGAAGGCTAAAACCAAATTCTGCACAATTTGTTTCAAATTTTCAAACATCTCTAATCTAGTAGTCTTTCTCTTTGATTTTTTTTGGATTGCTCTTCGTAAAAAGTAAATTTTTGTTTCACAAACTTAGATCTACGATTTATATGAACAAATTTGAGAAGATTCAAGATAGACCTTTACTTCTTAGTGCATTTGGAGTGGTTAAGCAACTTATTATGAATTTTTGATAAATATTTTTGAATAATTGAAAATATATGCTAATTCAAAGGTAAATCAAATAAAAATCTCAACTTTTTAGCATAATAATTCATGGGTTGCTTGAATAACTAACACATATTAAATTCATACATTAAGAGTGAATTTAGAATTTAGTTTGATATATATTTTAAAGAGGAATTCGGAATTATAAAGTAAAAAAGGGAAAAGAAAAGAACTTAAAAAAAATAAAAATATAATAGAAAAGAAAATATAGAACATGTGTGGTAAATTCATGAACAATTTTGAGAAATAATAATATTATTCTAAGATATATTTTTGTGATTATTTTTCATGATTGGACCAAGAAACCAAACCATTTCTAAGAGACAAAGAGCATATTCTTCAAGCTCATCTCCTCCACAGAGATACAAGGCTACAAAGGTTAATAAGAAACTTTTGGAGAAGTATGAGAAATTCAAACTCTTGCCCGAATGTTGATTACACAAAGATATACGAAAATCTAGTCTTCAGAGAACAAATGCAGGCTACAGGATTAGAAGAATATACAATGTATGGACACACGCCAACATGTAAAGAAATCGTGCGAGAATTTTATTCCAATCTACAACCAGCACTTGGAGATCAATATGCACTAGTAAGAGGCAGGGAAGTGTCATTCACAAGAAAAGTGATCTTAAGAGCCATTCCTGTACTTGATGTGCTTGAAGAACGTTTGTCATTCATCGACATAGTCAAGGAAATACCAAGCGGATCCCGTAGATTTAAAGAGCTCTACACACATATCAGTGATTATGCTTCAATGGAAGTTTCTTAAAAATGGACTACTTGAGGCAAGAGCACATTTTGGTAAACATATTTATCAAATATGACATCTTACCATCCTCTACAACAATAGAATTATATTCAAGGGATGTGATATTATTAAATATGATTATGGAAATGTGCCTGTTCGATATTGCCTCCATCATGCACTTTATAATAATTCAATGCATGGGGCAAGCCCATAAGTGTATCCAGCATCTGAGAGTGGCAAAGCCAGTTCTAGTTCTGCCATCTCTAATAAAGAAAATTTGCATAAATAATGGGATAATTTGTCATCAACTGACACAATTGCCCAGCCAATACAACTATTTATGAATATGACCATTTGAAGGAGCATGAACGCTCGACACACCCAGAGGAATAGTAGGTGCAATAAGAGCAACATGAAGGTGTTGCCCCGCTGACTGGTCCTGGGGAGCAATAATAAGAATAAGGAGGTACAACAGCTATGGCACCCAACCAGAAGAAATAACAATCCAAACTTTGAATGAGTCGATAATAAGAATGACTAACACACTCAATAATAGGCTGCAAGTCATCGAGACTCGGCAAGCCTTAACCAAACATCGTCAACAACGTTAATATCGACTTCTCACCAAAGTTTACAAACGAATGGCTTGTGAGGATGCCCCCTCTTCTCCTAATGAAGACAAAGAGATGAGATAGGGGAGCACAGGTTTCCGCCGGTGTCAAAAATATAAGTGACAAAAAAGCAATCATTAGTAGCATCATTTATATCAACTACTTGAGAGAGTGAATTTTCTGTACAAATGTCAAAGCCAGGTGTTTTAACCTCCTACATTATTTTTTAGTATATTATTTGCATAATTATATTCTTGATGCACTGAGGACACTGCATAATTTAAATTGGGAGGTGGGATAGATAAACTATACTTTACTATATATGTGTCATAACTAACAAATTAATCTATTTAAAAAAATTCGTTTCTTTTAAGTAAAAAAGTAAGATTAGAAATATTTTACATAGTATATTGATGAAATTGATATCTTAATTGATGGTCATATGATAGAAGTTTTTATGTAATCTTAATTGAGATTTTAAATCCAACAATAAGATATATGGGTACTTAAGATTTGAATCAAGTATGCACTCTAAACTCTTACACAATGAATCATGAAAAGTTGATAAAAAAAGAGAAAAATTAAAAGGAATGCTTATCTTATATATATATAAATAAAATATATTAAAAAAATTAAAAAAGAAGTGAGCCAGGTATTAAGGCAATATACTTCGAGGGGAAAAAGTAAATAATATATATAATAAATAAGAGAAAATAAGTGTTAAGTAGTTGGGTTCATGCATCTAGGTAAGCGTGCATTTCACACGAACGATGCTTATGGACTTTTATTATAAACATGACCTAAGTAACTGGGCATTTGTACATTAGTATTAGTAAGCATAAATATTCACATGAAAGGCAAGTGTTTATAAGAAAAGGAATATATATATATATATATATATATATATATATATATATATATATATATATATATATATATATATATATATATATATATATATATATATATATATATATATATATATATATATATATATATATATATATATATATATATATATATATATATATATATATATGAGAAAAATAAAAATGAGCTAACAGTTCATTTCCACAATCTCCAATGATCTTTTAAAAAAAAAAATTCTTTTGGATTATGATCTACCCTCTAGAGTTCACTCATACCCAATTCTTGAGTTTGAGTTTTTATTTTGTCCTTCATCAAGTAAACACAAAATTAACGGTTTTCAATGAATAAAATATTTTGTATGCACTTGATGAAAGGGTAAATGAACTCCAAAATTTATGAAATTTAATATGACATAAGTTAAGACGGTAGAGATAATAATTGCTAAAAATTGAAGAAAAATCATTGGATCATTATAGTTTTGCCGCTAGCTCACATAACTTTTCCTGAGCTAGCGGCTCACCTACACTAGTCCATATATATATATATATATATATATGAAAGGATTCCTATAAATTTGATTGGAGTTTGAAACTTGATAAGACTTGTATACACGATCACATGAGTGCATAGGAGAGGATAATTGAAGGTAAAGTGTATCTACGATACGATTTAAATAATCATGATAGGTAGATAAAACATATTGATTATAAGTAATTTGTTAAGGTTGATATATTTATAAATATATGTACATATATCTCTAATTGAGCTTGGTATGGAAAACAAGTGAAAAGCAAAAATGCATAGTTAATAATAGGATACTGACATTTTTTTCTTTATTTCACTTATCCTTATTTTTTATTTTATTTATTTCTTGAACCCAATATTTCTTGATGTTTGTGGGTAATATTACTGAAAACCCTCATGAGATAACACTCGTCTATTAGGGTAACCTAAGTGTTTAACGGCTTGTTGTACGTACTAAGTGCAATTGTGATTCCTACAAAAGTGAGTTAGGATTTATTTTCTTTTTTAGTTAGGTCTTTAGTTTATTTTTTTAATTTGATAATTTTGCTAGGGACTAGAAAAACTCAATTTGGGGATGTGATTACGCTTGAAAATTGTAGTTATTTTAATTTATTTTGTATAAACGTAATCAATTTTTTGATTATATGCAAGAAATTAATGTGAAATTATGTTTATTAATCAAATTCTCCATTATGATATTTTTCTATTGTTTTCTAGTATTTTTGCAGGGTTTTATATGAAAGGAAATCGAAGAATTGAAGCATATCTCTAGTATCAGCTAAGAACTGTGGTTTTACAGGTCTGGCTGTCAATACCTACCTATTGGCTATTGACAACCATCGACTGTAAAGCAAATCTGAGAGCAGTTGTTGATGGGGCACTCGAAGGCTATATCTACAGTTTAATTTTTTGGAGCTTTGTGAGAGAAAAATAGAGCTTTCTAATAAATAGATTTCTTGCTAAGTTTTGTAAATGGGTATAAATACCCAATATAATTTAGAGATGTATCATCATTGAGAGGAGAGATATCAACAAGTAGAGATTCAAGATTTTAGTTTTTATAATTTTTCATAGAAATCAATAAAATAATTTCTTTTTCTTTATTCATGGCAATGATTGCTAAATTCTTGTGTTGGTTTAGATGGGATAACAAACCGTAGTTAATTTACAAGTTGATCTCTATGGTAATTATTTTTAATTGAATTATGTAAAGTTGATATCTTTGATTCGAATGTGAATAATCTATTTCAAATGCACAATGTCGGTTATAGCGCAAAAAGATCATTTGCAGGAGGATCTAAAGTATTTCACATTCTAACTTCTCCCATTATTCTAACATGCTAATTATGGTTCTAAGTTGATTTTTTTTAGTTATTCTAATTAGCCTAGGATTTGGATTCCACTAGTTCACAACCAAGTATTTCTTCTATTATCTTCTTCCTATCATAAAAACTAATTTTTTAATTTTAATCTTTATTTAAAGTATTCTAAGCATGAGCTATCAAGTGGCGTGCAAGCATAACTGATCAAAAATACTACTTTTCATAAAAATAAACTAAATTATTAGATAATTCTATAAAGAAGATGAAAATCAACAACTGAAAATCAACACCCCCAACTCCTAATTAGGCATAGGCTATCAAGAAATTCTACTCAAATATGACCTATCAAAGTATTAATCTACGAGTTGTTTTATTTTAATCTTTTAATAGAAAAATCATGACTTTATTATTTTATTTTAGAAAGAAAAAATAAAAGCAATTACATAACTGATTCCTAGTTTTATCTACATCCTAGAGCTAAATTAAGTTAGCTACTCATGTTCATAATTAGCAAGATTATATTTTTATTATTAGAAAGCATTAAAAATCCTATTTTTCTATGAAAGCTATTAAAGATCTACACTAGAAAGCAAATATATCTATCTAAAAATCAAAAAAAAATATTTCTACTCACTAGAAAGCAATGAACAGCTATGGAATCACCACTGAAGCTTGCTATGGCGACCGTCATTGCTTCGGCAAAACCCTAATATTTATTTAATCAAAGTGCATCATAAATTACATCCAAACCCTAATTTACAAGGATACGAGCAATAAGCCTCAAAGTACCAAACCCTAATTTGATTACAACTAAATAGTTAAAAAATTATGTCCAAGACCCTATAAAATTTTCAATAGTTGTGGGCCTCTCTTTGCCGCCAAATGGCGTCTATTGCCGTCAATTCGCTGCAAAATAGTAAAATTTCGGTCTCTAATTTTTTTCTACATGAAGCTCTAGCCTTTCTCCTTTGATTTTCATGACTGAATTTGACTTTAATTCTCTGTAGTTTCATGTTCTTTTATCTTTATCCTCTTTTAGCTCTTTATGGACTTGGTTTCCTAATCCATCTCTGAATTTATATCAACTCCTTGTAGGAATAAGTCTAACATGAAAAACACACTTAAAAGTATTCGAGTAGTATTATTTATGTACAAAAATAGATAATATGAGGGTTATAAATATATAATGTATAGAACTCATCACACCCCCACACCTATTTTTTGCTAGTCATCGAGCAAAACCTAGATCTGAAAAGAAAAAAAAAATCCTTATTCATTTTTGTAGAACAAGCCGTTAAACCCCTAGGTTACCCTAGTGGATGAGTTATGTCTTTGTGTCTCGTGAGGGTTTCCAATGATATTACCCACAAATATTGTAAAGAAGATAGATTAAGGAATAAAGAAATAAAAAATAATGATAACCAAAAATCAAGAAAAATAAAAATTTATACAAAAAAGATAAATCTTTTTGATATTTTCTATAATTAATCTAACTAATGTGCAAACTCAAGAACGCATTTAGATTATCAATTTTCAAGTCAATATCATATCAAATACACTTATCATTTTAATCAAAAATTCAAATCCTATCTTACAATACCCACTAATAAATAATTCATTGGCTCCTATACATCTAGATGAATGTGTGATAGTCTACTTTGGTTTCGAACTCTAACTCATGATTTATCTTTTCTCTCTAAATATTTTTTTTCTTTTTATACTTTCTTCTCTCTCTTTTTTATGAGCATTTCACTTTTCGTGCGAATAGTCAAGCTTTTTAGGCTCAAATATCTGATTACTCGGATCATAATCTATCTCTTAAATGTATCATTCATATGAATGTTCACGTTTACGTAGGTGCAAATATCCAACTACTTAGTAATTTTTAAGAAATTTATTTTTTTTATTTCTAAAGAATCATTGCCTTAAGTACCAGCCTCACCTTTTTTCTTTTCTTTTTTTAAATTTAAAGAGAAAAAACTAGTCAATTATTATCATTTTTATCCTTAACCTAATAAACTATTGTGAAGTGAAAAATAGATGTATATTTATCTCAAAATTACTATTAACAGTATTTATTTTTTAGATTTTAATATTTCATAAAATTCTAAGTATATTATTCAATCTACTCTCTTATGAAATTTCAAATCTAAATTTATTCTTTTATTTGTAATTAGGTTTATTTAATGCAAAAAAATCAAGTTTTTTTTTTTTTTACCTTTTTTAACTTTTATTTTCAGATTTTTTTTTTTAAATTTTTATATCCTAAAACTACCCAAAGTATCAAATAAAGAAACCCAAAAATCCTAAAAAAAGTAAAAAAAAAATAATAAGAAAATAAAAATCCTAAAATAAAAATATAAAAACTCCTAATCCTCCCTCACATAAACTCGTCTATGCCCTCATACACGAACCAAGGGTGGAAAATAAATATGAAAATTATTGTACAAATAATATACACGTACTGAAAAATTCAGTTATGACCTCTTGATCGCTTTCCATTTTTATAGTATGTCCTTTTATATTTTGATATGGATGAACTTAGCTTTTCTTATTAATTTTGTATTTAATCTCTCCATTTTGTTTTGGCTTTGTCTCAAATTATACTTGTCCTTCCTTTTTTTATTCAATAGTAAAATTTTGAAGGTTGAAATCGTACTATTATCGCTGTCCATATTCCACCCACGAGCATATTTCACATTAGCAAGTATTTTGGTTTTATCAATATATAAAATAACATACTCACTTTAGTATGGTAGAATAATAAGCTCGATTTTAGATTGCTCTTTCAAATCATCAAATACAATGAGCTCTTTCTTCTGAGATTCCTTCCATTCTTCTAGTGTTCTTGGCTTGTCATATAAATTTTTTTCAAATCTGTTTTCAAAATTCTCAAAAGAAAATGCTATGCTAGGAGACTTATCATTAGTCAAGTTATTATAAAGGAATAAAAATCCTTCTTGACAAATTTCTTCATAATTTTTAACAAAAGAATCCAAAGATAATATGTCACTAGAAAGCTCATAATGAGACAAATTACCAAGCAAAATTTTGTCTTTCTCACCAGTTTCTTTATTATTATTTTCACAAGGGTCTAAACTAGGTTGATCACAGTGTCAAAGTATAGACTCATAATGCACAAATTATTTAACTCATTTTGAATCAGATCTACTTCAAAAGATGACTAAAGTGGCTTTTTATTGGAGTTAGATATGTTCAAGTAATTAGATGGTTAATTTTAAAAAAAACTTAGTATGAGAAATTATTTTGAGAAAATCTTCTACATAAGATGTAGTTTGAGAGAATGATTTTAGCAAAATTTCTGTACTTTCCTCTATTCTACATGCTTATTCCTCAGTCTCATGATTGTAAGCTTCTTTATTTTCCTCGAGTGACTGCATCTCGAGGTAATGAGTAAAATTTGAAGATGGATATGGTGGATATGTGTACATATTTGATGACAGACGTGAAGTGGTTGTAGGTAAATTCTCATGATATGCATACCTCGTTTCTAATCTTTTTAATTTTTTATCTTACATGTTCACTTGAATATCTTGTTCATGATTGAATTTAAAATATAAAGATGATTGGTCTATGAATAAAGGATCAGATGGAGGACTCTCTTACTACGACTCTTGATTAGAATAATTCATTCATTCACAATTGTAATTTTATGCATAGGAAGTGCTCATATGTTTATGATATGTGGTATGAATTTGATCATGACCTAATCTTAACAAACTTCATTTCCATGGACACCGATGATAATTATGATATGGATCACAACAATGATGACATTCCGATTGATTTTGAAACAAATTTATAAAGATTTTTTTTGAAAAGGTGGAGAGGGAAAGAGATGGAAAAGAAAAAGAAAAAAAAAATTGAAAAAGTTCTATTTTAATTTTTTTTTTTATAGAACTAGGGACCAAAAAGACAAAACACGAAAAAAATTGCGGCAGAATTTTCACATTTTTGTCGCCAAATGGTAGCTATTGCCATTGTTTGGCAGCAAATTCAGGGAGTTTGGCACGTTGATTTCTACAGTGCTTCAAAAATATTCCTCTTGTCCCTTTTAGTTTCCGATATCTATAGTTTTGAGGTCCCTACAAACTCAATGCACATTTTTAACCAATAAAATGTTAGAAAAAAAATAAGAAAACAACATTGATCACTAACAACGGTGCCAAAAGTTTGATGTGAATAATCTACTGTAAGCGCACAGTATCTGTTGTAGCGCAAATAGATCATTCATATGAGAATCTAAGGTGTTTTGCGTTCTACCTTCTCCTATTATTCTAACGAGCTAACTATAGGTTCTAAGTTAATTTTTTTAGTTATTCTAATTATCCTAGGATATGGAATCTTACTAGTTCACAACCAAGAATTACTTCTATTATCTTCTTCCTATAATTAAAACTAATCTTTTAGTTTTAATCTTTATTTAAAGTGTTCTAAGTATGAGCTATCAAGTAGTGTGCAAGTATAACTCATCGAAAATACCACTTTTCATAAAATAAAACAAACCATTAGATAATTTTTTGAAGAAGATGAAAATCAACAACTCCAAATTCTAACTACGCATAGGCTATCAAGGAATTAAACTCAAGTATAATCTATCAAAGAATTAATCTACGAGTGATTATATTTTAATCTTTTAATAGAAAAATCATGTCTTTATTATTTTATTTTATAAAGAAAAATTAAAAAAAATTACATGGTTGATTCCTAGTTTCATCTACATCCTAGGGCTAAATTAAGTTAGATACTCATGTTAATAATTAACAAGATTTTATTTTTATTATTAGAAGGCATTAAAAATCCTATTTTCCTTTAAAAGCTATTAAAGATCTATACTAGAAAGTAATTAAATCTATCAAAAAAGCAAAAAAGTATTTTTACTCACTAGAAAGCAATGAATAACAATGGAATCAACTCTAGAGCTCGTTATGGCGATCGTCACCCCTTTGGCAAAACCCTAATCTTTATTTATTCAAAAGTGCATCATAAATTACATCCAAATCCTAATTTACAAGGATACGACCAATATATAGTCCTCAAAGTATCAAACGCTAATCTAATTATAGCTGAGTAGCTACAAAATTATATTAAAAGCCCTATAAAAATTTCAGTAGTTTTGGGCCCCTCTTTGCCACCAAATGGCGACTATTGTCACCAATTGGCAGCAAAATAGTAAAATTCTTGCCTCAGAGTTTTTCTACATGAAACTCAGACATTTTTCCTTTGATCTTAATGACTGTATTTAACTTTGGTTCTCTATAGTTTAATGTTCTTTTAGCTTTATCCTCTTTTACCTCTTCTTGGACTTGGTTTCTCATGACTGTTATATTTTGCATATTTTCTCTCATATTTTATCTGTTTTTGCATATAAATAATTGTTACTCGGATATAGATATATTTAGTTTGTTTTTATAATAGATAACAAAGGATTTGCAAAGAAGAAGAAGAAGCAAATTTACCAAGATTATAAGCAAAGAAAGTCAATTAAGGTGAAGACAGAAAGTCAAGTGCAGCAACAATAATTTCAAGAGTATTTTTGACCAAGATAAGGCTTGAACTAGAATTTGTGTAGAAGAAATTTGTATATCTTGGATTTATTTTCGAAATGAGCCCAAGAATAACTCAATCTGAGTTTGTATTCAAAAGTTATTATCATTATACTGAAGTGCTATAGAATAGAATATCCGGTCCAGCAAATTACGGGTGTGCTGAAACTAATTTCAGGTTTCGGCCTTGAAAAATAGTATTTTGAGCCATCTAATCTCAACCATTGGGTTCTAATAATTATGGATTAGATTAGGATTATATATCTTCATATTAGTTTGTGTTGGATTAGGATTATGTATTATGTACTAATTTTAAGTAGGAGTAGGATTGTATTTGAGTTATAAATACCACTTGAATCCTTGTAAATTAGAATGGTTTTTTAGATGTAATTTTGTGCACTTTGTGATTAATAAAAATTAGGGTTTTACTAAAGGGGTGATGATCATCATACTGCGCTCCAGAGGTGAGTTCATTATGTTCAAGTGTTGTCTAGTGTGTAGAGGTATTTTTCTTAGCCGTTTAGATAGATTTAATCGCTTTTTAGTATAAATTTTTAATTGATTTATAGGAAAAATAGGATTTTTAGTTGCTTTCATGAATAAAAATAGGATCTTGCTAATTAGGAGCATGAGTAACTAATCCATTTAATCCTAAGATGTAGATGAAATTAGGGATCGACATCATATTATTCTATTTGGTTCTGTCTAAAATAAAAATAAAAGAGACATGATTTTTCTATGAAATAACAAAAATACAAGAACTCGTAGATTAAAACTTTGATGGGTTATACTTGAGTTAAGTTTCTTGATCGCTTATACTTAGTTAGAGTTTGGAGTTGTTGGTTTTTTATTTTTTTTGTTAAATTTATCTAATGATTTAGTTTATTTCTATTAAAAAGTAATTTTTTCGATGGATTATATTTCCACGTCACTTGATAGTCCATACTTAGGATACTTTAAATAGAAAATAAACTAAAAGATCAGATTTTTATGAAATAAAGAAGATAAAATAGATAACATTTGGCTGTAAACTAGTATATTCCATATCCTAGGCTAATTAGAATTGTAAATTATCAACTTAAACTCATAGTTAGCTCGTTAGAATAATAGAATTAGTAAGATAACAAAACATTCTAGATCTCTGTGGAAACGACCTGTAAAGCGTTATAACTGATATTGTATGCTTGTAGTAAATTTATCACATCAAGTTTTTGGCACCGTTACTAGGGATTGACAGTATTTTTTTTAATTTTTTTCTAATGTTTTACGAGTTAACAATGTATGTTAAGTGTGCAGAGACCTGAAAATACAAATACAGAAAGCTAAAAGGAACTAGATATCTATTAATCACTGCAAAAACTAGGGTGTCAAACTCTTTGATTTTGCCACTAAACAGTGGCAATAGTCGCCATTTAGCAGCAATAATTTCAAAACTTTGCCCCATTTTTTCTTTTTTTGTGTTTTTGGTCCCTAGTTCTAAAAAAATAAATAAAAAAAACTTATTGACTTTTTCTTTTCCATCTCTTTCCCTCTCCACCTTTTCAAAAAAATCTAAAAGAAAAATGTTTCAAAATCAATTTTTTTGTATCTGAATGTCATCATTATTATGATCCATATCATAATTATCATCAGTGTCCATAGATAGAAAGTTCGTTAGGATTAGGTTACGATCAAATTTACACCACATATCATGATCTTACGAGCGCTTCCTATACACAAAATTATAATTATGGATGAATTATTCTCACTCAAGAGTCGTATCAAGAGAGTTCTCCATCTAATCCTTTTTTCATAGACTATTCATCTTTATATTCTAAATTCAATCCTGAACAAGATATTCAATTGAACACATTAGATGAAAGATTAAAAGATTAGAAGTGAGCTATGCATATCATGAGAATTCACCTATAACAAATGTCATCAAATATATGCTCAGATCCATCATAGCTAATATCAAATTTTACTCATGATTGTGAGATGCAATCATTCGAGGAAAGTAAGAAAACTTACAATCATGAGACTGAGGAGCGAGCACATAGAATAGAGGAAGGTATGATAGCTTTGTTAAAATTATTTTCTCAAACTATATTTTATATGAAAGATTTTCTCAAATGATTTCTCATACTAAACTTTTGAAGATCAACCATCTAATTGCTTGAACGTATCTAACTCTTATGAGAAACTACTTCAGTTATCTTTTGAAGTTGATATGATTCAAAATGAGTCAAATAATTTTGTTGTGATGAGTCTATACATCGACATTATGATCAACCTTATTTAGACCATAGTGACAAATTACCCTTTGATTTTTTTGATGAAAATTGTGAAGAAATTTATAAAGAAGAATTTTTCTTCATTCATAATGACTTGACTAATGATAAGTCCACTAGTATGATATTTTTTTTAGAATTTTAATGACAGGATTGAAGGAAATTTGCATGACGAGCCTAGAACACTAGAAGAATGGAAGGAACTTTAAAAGAAAGAGCTCATGATACCTAATGATTTGAAAGAGTGATCCAAAATCGAGCTCATGATTCCGCCACACCAAAGTGAGTATGTTATTTCACATGTTGATAAAACCAAAATACTTACTGACATGAAAGATACTCGTGGGTGGAATATGGACGATAAAGGTACATTTCCAACTTTAAAATTTTACTATTAAATAAAAGAAAAAAGGGTAGGTATAAATTAAGAAAAACCAAAAATAATATGGAGAGGGTAAATGCAAATTTGACAAAAAGGCTAAGTTCATCCATATTAAAACATAAAAAGACACACTATGAAAGTACGAAGCGATCAAGATGTCGTAACTGCTCTAAATTTTCTAGTACATGTATAATATTTATATAATCATTTTCTTATTTATTTTACCACTCTTGGTTCGTATATGAGAACATACGCGACTTTAGGTGTGGGGGAGTGGGTTAGGAGATTTTTTTGTGTTTTTCTAGGATTTTATCTTATTTTTAGATTTTTTTTTTCTTTATTTTACACTTTGAGTAGTTTTTAGGGTATAAAAAATTTTGAAAAAAATCTGAAAGTAAAGAAAAAAATTATTTTCTGTAATAAATCAAACTAATTACGAATAAGAGAATAAATTTAGATTTGACATTTGATAGGAGTGTAGATTCGATAATACACTTAAAAGTTTATGAAAAAAATTAAAATCCAAAAAATAAATATCGCTAATAGTAATTTTGAAGTAAGTATATATCTATTTTTCACTTCACAAAAGTTTATTAGGTTAAGGATAAAGATAATAATAATTGATTAGTCTTTTCTCTCTAAAAGGAATAATAAGAAAAAAAAAAGAATAAAATGGTGAGCTTGGTATTTAAGGCAATGATCCTTTAGAAATGAAAAATAAATAAATTTTTTGAGAATTACTAAGTAGTTGGATATTTGCGCCTAATTAAGCGTGACTATTCACTCGAATAGTATTTTTAAGAGATAGAATATGATCCAAGTAATCGGGTACTTGCGCCTAAGCAAGCGAAACTATTCACATAAAAGGTGAAATATTCTCAAGAAAAAAAAGAAAAAAGGAAAAAAAGAAGCAAAAGAAGAAAAAAAGTGAGAGAAAAAATTAATCATGAGTTAGAGTTTGAGTACAAAACTGATGTAGACTGTCAGACATGCACGTAGATGTATAGGAGCCAATAATTTTTTTATTAGTGAGTATTGAAAGATAGGATTCAAAATTTTTATTAAAATGATAAGTATATTAAATATGATACTCGACTTGAAAATTAAAAATCTTAATACATTTTTGAGTTTGTATATTAGTGGGATTAATTGTAAAAAATATTAAAAAGATTATTTTTCTTTCATATAAAATTTTTATTTTTCTTGATTTTTGGGTTATTCTTATTTTTTTTTATTTCTTGATCTATCTTATTTATGATGTTTGTGGGTAATATTGCTAGAAACTCTCATGAGACACAACTCGTCTACTAAGGTAATTTAGGGGATTAACGGTTTATTGCACGTGCTAAATACAATCGTGATTCCTATGAAAGCGAGTTAGAATTTTTCTTTTTCTTTTTAGGTCTAGGTTTTGCTTGAGAACTAGAGAAAGATAGGTGTGAGGGTGTGATGAGTGTTATATTTTGTATATTTTCTCCCATATTTTATCTATTTTTATATATAAATAATTATTACTCGGGTATATTTAGTTTGTTTTTATAGGTAACAAAGGATTTGCAAAGAAAAGGAAGAAGAAGAAGCAAATTTGTCAAGATTACAATCAAAGAAATTCAATTAAGGAGAAGACTGAAACTCAAGTGCAACAGCAATAATTTCAAGAGTATTTTCGGCTAAGATAAAACTTAAATAGAAAAACTTTATGTAGGAGAAATTTGTATATCTCGGAATTATCTTAAAAGCAATCCTAAGAACATCTCAATCCGACTTTGTATGCAAAGTTTATTATCATTATACTGAAGTGCTATAGAATGAAATATCCGGTCCAATAGGATACGAATGTGTTGAAGCTAATTTCAGGTTTTAGCCTTGAAAAATAGTATTTTGAGCCATCTAATCTCAACCATTAGTTTCTAATAACTATGGATTGGATTAGGATTATATATCTTGAGATTAGTTTGTATTGGATTAAGATTATATATTTTGTACTAAGTTTGAGGAGTAGGATTGTATTTGGGTTATAAATACCCCTTTAATCCTTGTAAATTAGGATGGCTTTTTAGGTGTAATTTTGTGCATTGTGTGATTAATAAAGATTGGGGTTTTGCTGAAGGGGTGACAATCGCCATACCATGCTCCGGAGGTGACTCTATTGTGTTCAAGTGCTTTCTAGTGCATAGAGGTATTTTTCTTAGCCGTTTAGATAGATTTAATCGTTTTATAGTGTAAATATTTAATTGATTTCTAGGAAAAATAGGATTTTTAGTTGCTTTCATGAATAAAAAGAGAATCTTGTTAATTAGGAGTATGAGTAACTAATCCACTTAGTCCTAGGATGTAGATGAAACTAGGGATCAACATCATATTATTCTATTTGTGTTCTTTCTAAAATAAAAATAAAAAAGACATGATTTTTTTTATGAAACAATAAAAATACAAGAACTTATAGATTAAAACTTTGATGGGATATACTTGAGTTAAGTTTTTTGATCGCCTATACTTAGTTAGGGTTTGGAGTTGTTGGATTTTATTTGTTTTCTTGAATTTATCGAAATATTTAGTTTATTTCTATTAAAAAATAATTTTTTTGATGGATTATTCTTGCATGTCACTTAATAGTCTATACTTAGGATACTTTAACTAGGAATTAAACTATAAGATCATAGTTTTATGAAATAAAAAAAATGGAATAGATAATATTTGGCTGTAAACTAGTGGATTCCATATCCTAGGCTAATTAGAATTGCAAATTATCAACTTAGACTCATAATTAGCTCGTTAGAATAATAAAATTAGTAAGATATTAAAACACTCTAGACTTTTGTGGGAACGATCTGTAAAGCACTACAACCGACACTATACACTTGTAGTAAATTTATCATACCAGTTTCCTAATCCATCTCTGAGTTTATGTCATCTCCTTGTAGGAATAGATCTAACAAAAAAACATACTTAAAAATATCCAAGTAGTATTATTTATATACAAAAATAGATAATATAAGGGTTATAAATATACAATATATAGTACTCATCAGATTCCCTATAAATTTGAAAGGATTAAGATATGATTTTGAGTTTTTGATATTTTATTGTTTGATGATATATTCGCTGCTTAGATTTTGCTATACCATGGACTCCTTTGGCACGGTGTATACTTAAACTTTGAACGTTTATTTTTTTAATCATATTGCATGCTTAAATAAACTCAAAATTTATATAGGTTTAATTAGGAAAAGTTATTCAAAGTATTAAGTTTGCAACTTTGTTAGATTTTGTACTTCTATACTATATTTTCCTTTTGTAAGAAAATCACGTGATCTATACAACTGAAATAAAAAAAGGTATAAACACATCTATTATATTATTTTACGGGAGAGTTAATCCATCTGATCAATAATTTTATTTTGAGTAAATTTAAATCATCTTTAGCTTTAGTTTTAGTTAATAAAAATTCAACCTTTACTTTTCATTTTGTAATCTATTCTTCTTTAGTGTCAATATAATAATCAAAATAATTATCGAGAGAACGATCTTGGGTTACCGTTATACTACTTATCGATCTTTTACACTTGAGAGTGTATAATTTATATTATAGTCATATCCCTGGCAATGATGGCAAAACCTTGATGTGATAAATCTAACTGTAAGTACACAGCGTAGTTGTATCACTTAAGAGGTCATTCCCACAAGGATCTATAATATTTTGCAATCTCGGTTTCTCTATTATTCTAGCAAGCTAACAGACAAGTTCCAAATGGTTTTGTAGTTTATTCTAAAATGAGCCTAAGATATCAAATCCATTAGAATAACAACTTAAAAATTAATTTTCTTTCTTCTTTCTATCTTTTTAATATCCATAGTTAAGAACATGTCAAAAAGATAATCTTTTAAATTGATTTTTACTTAAGTGTCTCTAAGTATGATCTATTAAGTTGTGTGCAAATATAAACCATAAAAAATGACTCTTTCTTAAAAATAAATTATATCAATAGATAATTATACAAATAAAAATAAAGAAATAAAAGTCAAATCCTAATCTAAGCATAGATTATCAAAAGACTGAATATAAGCTTAACCTAGATCTTAGATCTACAACTTATTTTCTTCAATTTATGTATAGAAAAATTGTTAACTTCATTTAGATTTTAGGATCGATGCGATTAGTTATGCATGATCTTAAATAACAAGATACAATTTTTATTCATGATATGCAATAAAATCTATTTTTTCCTAGAAAACAAGTAAATTCCTAAATTAGAAAGTAATAAAAATTAATTTAAAAAGTAAATAAACTACTTGCTTATGAAGAAAACGATGAACAATAAAGAACAGCTTTTGGAGCTCTAGTATTCTGGCTGTCACTCCTAGGGTTTAATCTTCTATTTTTTTTATTAATCTCAATCAAACATTGGAAAGCCTAATTTATAAGAATATGGCTAATAAATAGGCCTTAGGATTATAAAACCTTAATCCAGTCAAAACAGAAAAACTATAAAATTACAAAAAGCCTTTATAAAAATTCTAGTTACAGACTCATTATTTTTGGCGCTAAATAGTAGCATTAACCGCCAAATAGCGATAGTCAATTTTTATCCAAAGATTCCTTCTACAAATTTGAGTCAGTAGAAAAAATCCTAATAGGAACGATGCCCACTTTGCCGCTAAATGGCAATAAAAATTATGATTCTGCCCTTTTGCTTTATGGCACTAAGTCATCTAGCTTTCCTCTTCTCTTTTGCACGACTGAATTCAATTTTGGTAGTTTCTTGCTTTCTGTTTCTGTATCTTTCTTCTCTAATGCTCATTTTGGACATGGTTTTTCTAGTCTTCCTTTGATTTCATGTCGTATTCTTATAGTAATAGACTTTACCTAAAAAAAACACTAAAATACCCGAGTAGTATTATTTATATACAAAAATAGATAAGATGAGGGATATAAATATATAATATATGGTACTTATCAATACTTTATCATAGGTTTTCTCTAAATTAATAAAAACCATATGAAAATCTTTGTTTCTTTTAAGAATCACTCTATAAGTTGACAAAATAAATGAATAGTTTTTGCTGTCGATTATCCCATTATGAATCCAAACTAGTTCTCTAATATTTTAGTAGTCTGTCTCAATCTATATTGAATTATCCTTTCACAAAGGTTCATAGTGTGACACATGAGTTTTATTTCACGGTTCTAAATATCACTCTTATTCTTATATCGAGATATTAAGATACTCTTCTTTTATTTATTTGGTATTTTCTTAATTTACCAAATCTTATTAAATAGATCTATCAGCCACCTCACACCCATCTCTCCTAAGTATCTTATTTGGACTAATAGTTTTTCTTAATTTTATTCTCTTTAGAGCCTCTTTTTTCTTGAGATTCTCTAATTCTGCATTTAAAACTATGATTCACATCCTCACATTGAATGGTAAAGTCTCTCAAAACTTGAGTAAAACTACTATTATAAAATTTGTTAAAATAATCTCTTTATCTTTCTTTAATATCTCCATCTTAAGATAGAGCCTTCTGATAATAATATTTAATATATTCGAGTAATTATTTATGTATCCTTTTCTGCCTCTTTATTGTCCAATTTCTCATACACTTATTTGTATAATTTAGATTTTGCATCCCAAATAGATTTCTTAGCCTCCTTATTGGCTAATGTATACCTCTCTAAACTTGTTCTGTCATATTCTTCTTCAAATCTCTATAAAAGTCCTGCTTTATTGTAGTAGTATTTTTTAGCTTTTTACTCCACCATAATGTGTTCTTATAAGGTGAAGTATCACCCCTCAACTCACTACATATCATTAGCTACCCTCCTAATATAGCTACTCATTTTATTTCCTGTTATATTAGGATCATCATCGTCCTTCCAATCTACTTTCTGTACAACTTTATTTACAAAAACTTTTTTGATTATTTTAAAAAAATCTTAAAATCTAACTTATACTTAATCTTTCTAAGTTTCCTTCTAATTTGAATATCTAAAATTAAGAACCTATATTGAGTTATTATACTCTCACTTGGCACTATCTTACTACTGATGCAACTATTTATGTCTACTCTCCTAGTTAAAAACAAATCTATTTGCTCATACTCAATCCACTTTTAAAAGTAATTAAGTGAAAAACTCTCTTTTTAAACCAAGTATTCGATAGAATAAAATCATATAATAAAGCAAATTCTAGAATTGAGTTATTTACTTTATTTCTTTCTCCAAAACCAAATCCTCCATGTACATTATTAAATTCATTACAACTAGTTCCTATATGCCATAGAGGTCACCATCAATAAATCTTTTTTCTCTAGCAGGTATTCCCTATGCCATCTCATCTCGATCCTCCAAAATCGACATTCACTATCTATAGCTAAGTTGAATTTTGTATATATTGTCAGGAATATCTACAAAATTAATAATTTTGGGTTAAAACAAGAAATGTAACTATGCTATAATGTGGCTGGGATAAAAAAAAAAGAATTGAGTTTTAATTCAAGGCTATTAATATATATGACAAATAATTGAAACATGGTATTCTTGTTTTACTATGACTTTTTTATTATATATATTGTGGTTAACTCTATGAACTTCTAGTTTAAAAATTATATTAGTTTTACTTGGATATATATAGTAAGTGTATAATTCAATGTCATGAGTATTATTGGAACATAATAGTCCTCAAAAATTTATTTATAGTCTATAATTCGAATTTAATATTAGGTCCAACATATTCTTGAATCTCAAATTTAATTATAAGTTTGTGTGAATTTTGATATCCAGTGTTTGAGATTAACTTATATTTCTGCATCAAAATACCTTATTTGATGGCCATTCAAAATATATCGCCCACGATTTAAATATGTAGTCCATAGGTATATTATTTGAAATATAGACTTTGATATTAATTAAATCATGTTCAATCAAAACATCAATTTATTTTACATTTGAAATGTCTATATAGTCAAATAAGATATATTTTACTAATGATATCTAGGCAAAAACTCATATGTTTAAAATATTTATTAAAGAAAATATTCATTGTTTAATGTCATAAATCACTACTAAACTTATGGGCGATAGTGGATTAGCTCACAAAGCCTATATGAGTTAAATTCCTTTAGTATCAAGCATATCTCTGATGCCAATAATATATAGGCAATCTAGGATTTAATATATAATTTTAAGTCATGAGAGATATCGGTTATTCATCCACTAGGAAGAAGTCTGAGGTTTGAACATTTGGATTTGGAGGAAATTGAAGATATTGCAGAAAGAGTTAATTTAAAAATATATATAATAGTAATAATAAAGATTGTATAATCACTATATATATATATATATATATATATATATATATATATATATATATATATATATATATATATATATATATATATATATATATATATATATATATATATATAATATAAGATTATTGTAAATGAGGTATCGGTTTGGTTAAATTACATGAACTAACAATAGAAACAGAGTAATCTAATATCTATTTACAAAACTATTTTCTTGTTCATAATCTCTATAGGTCTAACTTCTATATGATTAAATCTTATAGATTTTAGAGTTCATTTGTAATTTTATTAAGCGGATACAAACTGTTATATTCGTAAAAAACTATTAATTATTATATCTAGTTGATAGAAGGCTAAATCAAACTAAAACTCAAGAAAATGATTGTGAATTAATCTTAGGGAGTTGAGATCACGATACAAAAGAAAATTTAAAAAAAATTATTGAACATAGTGGAAATCGATTGCAACTCATATAACTTACATGAGCTATCAGCTCATTTCTATTATTCTCTTCCTATATTATAATATATATATATATATATATATATATATATATATATATATATATATATATATATATATATATATATATATATATATATAATGCCTCTACTTTTCAATTGCTTCTCTAAAAGAAGGACGCTACTTAAAATTACATTAAATTATCTAACAGGTACAAGATCTTACAGTAACCATAATTATTACCACAATAGATAAATAAATAATATGTTTGAATCTGAAATTGCTTTTATAAAATATATGGTTGATTATAAAAAAAAAGGCATACTATTCGAGATTTGTACAAAAAGGAATCAAAATAAGATACATTGTTCTAGATATGTCAAATGAAATGAAAACACTACATACAAGATCGTGAGTCTAAATCTACATACAAGATCATGAGTATAAATCCACCTGTTAGTGTCGCTCTACTTGATCAATGAAGTAGGGATCCCAATTGATGTAGCTCTCTTTTAGCTTCCTTGAGTTCTGGGTATCTAGAAGATTAAAACCAGCAAGTTGCACATAAAAAAGAGAAATGTATATACTATTATAGCACTGGAGATAAGGTACATATGAACATGATATGTTAATGTCGATCGCATTACATGAATAATGAATAATAAGATAAACAACAAATCATATGTAGATCATTTGCAAGTAACACGTAAATATCATGTAGAAATAAACAAGTCTCGGCCATGTTATCGTTAGTATTTGAAATTAAATGATAGATAAGATGGTCCACTATTTCCAATATCATATAAGTGTCTGCACATACCTAGGATCTAGTCAAAACTAATGACATTGAACCATGATGCACCGCTACGTTATACTAGATGAACTACATACTATAAATTATAGCAAAAGTAACCTATTATGAAAACTTGATTATCAAACTATGGCTCACTGCCAAATGGTACTACTGCAGTATAAGTACTAAACACAAACTAGAAACGACTAACTAGATCTTCATATGATAGGTTTCTTATCTATCATTCATTATCCCACACCAAGTGTCTATGATATATAATATACATGAACTTATCAAGAATATCATGGCATACTCATGCCTTAAATTTGCACATGTCCATTATCTGGAAATCAAGACTTATTTACTATATCAAATTTGGAACCATATATATGTTATTTATAAGCCATATAAATTCTTATTTATGTCATGTAATCATATCCCATGTATCATGTTCATCATGTATCATAAATTTGATTAATCCGATAGCACATCAAGTATCTGCACTATAGTATCATGTACAAGTAGGGATATTAATGGACGCGTCTCATAGGTCAATTTTTGGCCCACTCTATATAAAATTTTGAATTAAAAATAAAATTTTTATTTTTCTAATTCAAAAATTTGTATAGAAATGGTCAAAAATTGGCTCGTGGATGTATCCATTACCATCACAGTACAAGTAGTGCAGTACAAGTAGTGTGTGTCATGCTCGTATCATGTTTGTTATGTTACGCCAATATTTTGTATCATATATAACCAAGTATATAAGTTCATGACATCAGCCATATCCACGTAATATGTTGCTATCTAGCTCATGCTATCACACGTTACATGCTCCTTTGGATGACCACATTAGGGAATAACAGACATGGGCCTCCAAGATGATGCCTCAGCACGTGTCCACTTTTTTTAAGGGAGTTTCCAAAGGAGCACACCCTTTTTCCTGGTGAGCCCATTTAATAGTGTAATTTTGGTTCAGTCCGGAGTTATAAAGTGGGCTCACTAAGAAAAAATGTGTGCTCGTTTAGAAACTTCTCTTTTTTAAGGATGTATGACTTGTGATAGCTAAGTTATGTTTCTAAGGATATATGACTTGTGAAGCAGTTTATAAGCCACCGCAGCACCTGTCCACTATCTTAGGAATAGGTTTTAAGGATTTTTTTTTTTCCCCTACCCCCATGGGTATATGACTTGAATGTTTACGTATTTAAACTTTATGAAAATCAGTAGACTCGTGGGCTAGTTAACAAGTTCATTCATAGTCCTAGTATACTAGCAGCCAATCAAAGAACCCAGGACATGGACATACTTGTGTGGTAAATTATATTGGACCCGTACATAACATGCAAAAGCAATGCTAACTTAGTGACCGAACAGTCTAACTGACTTTCTAAGCCGTTCAATGTCTTTGATTACCATGAAACTCTTGTAGCAACTCCCATATAATCAGAACTCAAGAAAGTCTATTGTACATCAGCATAACTCACGAACGAAGAAAGGAATCAATAAATATGGGAACGGACTAAAGAAATTATCTTGCTGTAGAAAGCTTTACCTGACTATTGCCCTTGCCCGTGGCCCTTATTGTGTTTCTGGCGAGAGAGGAGTCAAAGTCAAGTCAAAAATATAAAAAAATAAAACCTTATTGTGTTTCTGGCGAGAGAGGAGTAAGAGTGAAGCCAAGAATATAAAAAAATAAAAAAATAAAAAAATAGAAAGAAATTGAGAAGGGAAGTGTTGCTGCTGCTGGAGTGTGCAAGGGAAAGGGAAAGATTTTGGTGGAGTAATAGGGCACGAAAAAAATGAGAGTTCGTCGTATGTCCCTTAATTATATATTTTTTTGTTTAGCTTTCTCCTAAGCAAACCCAACTCAAGTGATTCTAGTTGGTTAGTCTGAAGGCACTGCCCATGTACTGGCGGTAGATTTATTTATTTATTTGTTTGTTTATTTTTCTCTTATGAGTGCATAAGGTGACACATAATCAACCCTTTTTTCAACACTTAAGCCCAACCTTCCACCTCCTTAGTTGAAGAAATTAGAGACAATAGGTTTATTTGGATAATTCTAATTAAATTTAAATAATTATTTAACCATTTAGGGGTCATTTGACGATTTCAAAAATTTACTATGTTAATATTGGACGTAGTAGTTTCTACTAATTTTTTTTCATACATTAGTTTGATACTAGGAATGAGAAATATAAATTGCTAAAGTAATTACAAGAATAATTTAATATTCTATAATTAACAAAATTTCAAGATATTTTCAGGATTTTTGGAAAAATTTCTAAAAATTTCAAATATAATAAAAATCATAACTCAAAAACGGAACATCATTTGGATTTATGGATTTTAAGTTGTGCTCACTGAAAGTCACTTAAGTGTCCAATTTGCCCCTCGATAGGCCTAGTGTGGCACGATTGGATCCAAAGGAAAAATATGGGTAACAATAATTTTGGAATATCACACACACACAATTACACACACACAAATACATATATGTAAGAATAATGGAAATGAGCAACCGCCTCACGTAAGTTATCTAAACTGCGGTCTATTTCTAATATCTCTAATAATTTTTTTAGAAGAATTTTATTTTGGATTATGATATTGTCCCCATAGGGTTCACTCATAACCAATTTTTTGGCTTTTAGTTTTGATTTGGTTCTATCAATTAGTAAATCCAAGATTAATTGTTTTAAGGGAATATAACATTTTATTCCACTTGATGAAAGTACCAATAAATTTCAAAACCCATGAACTTTGATTCTAAAAAAGCTAATAAAGTAGAGATCATGATCCTAAATAAAGTTTGGAAAAATAATGAGATTATTACTTTTTCACCGCTGACTCTCATAACTTGCCTGAGCTACACTCTATTTCCATTATATCCAACAATTTCTTTAAAAATTTCTTTTTGATTATGATTAGCATACCCAATTTTTTTGGGTTTTAGTTTTGATTTGTTCTTCCGTCAAGTAGACGTAAAATAACGGTTTTCAGTGAAAATAATATTTTTGTATCCACTTAATGAAATAACAAATAAATTTTAAAACCCATGTAATTTGATCCTAAAGAAGTTAAGGTGGTAGAAATCACAATAAAAATAATGGGACCATTATTTTTATTGTGATTTCTCACGTAACTTATCTAAGCTGGCGGCTCATATATATATATATATATATATATATATATATATATATATATATATATATATATATATATATATATATATATATATATATATATATATATATATATATATATATATATATATATATATATATATAGGAAATGGGAAATAC
>JAYEPQ010000007.1:38740146-38797646 GCA_036321105.1 Dracaena cambodiana
ATGCGGAGATAAGGAATAACAAACACGTCCGGCTTGAACTGATCAACATCCACAAAATATCCCAATTGGGTCATGGTGGTGGTTGAGAAACCGTATCTAATACATCACATCTGAATCAAGGTGGTGGAGGGGGAACTGGCTTCTTTAGTGAACTTGTGTCGAACCATGGTAGATCTGAAAAGATACCTGTAATGGAAGTAGTCGAATATGAATCCCGTGAAATATCCAGGCTATAGGTAGTAGAAGCAATTTTTATCAAAACTCTATATGAATTTGTATGTTGAGTCGGTAATTTCTTCATAATTCTTGTAATGAATCTCTCAAGTGGAACTAAATATTTTATCTCATCATTAACAATAATTTCTTTTCTGTCTGAGGTCTCACTTTGGATTGGAAGTTCCTGTACTCCCTGTACATCTGCAACTGATATGCAAATACCATCAATAAATATGAATTGTCGACGAAGTTTCTTACGAAATTTTAGCAGAAGGTCTTCTAAAAAAACTGTCAGTTTTATGGGTATTTAATATAGGAGAGGAGGAGGTACTTCTGTTGGCTTCTGCTCATTAATATGATCATTAGATGTATTTTTATATACCTGAAACTTCTCAGTTGGTTCCACTGAGAGATCGTCAGAAATCTAAATTTTTGAGTCTTCAACTTCTATGGATCGAAAGGAAGTTCTATCTGGCATTAGTAGTGGCTCATCATGAACTTTGGTATCCAGTATAGGCTGTAATTCACAATCAATAATATGAATATTTGTTTCAATCTTGTTGGCGATACTATCATCGTTAACCATTTGACTTCATTCATCCATGTATTTAACTGTTTTGTTGAAGTTGTCAAGTATTCTGCTACACTGTTCAAGTTCATTAATCATATATTTAAGTTTTTCATCGATGGTCATTGTTTTAGGTTCAGACGATCGAAACCGATGAGATGATAAATTTGGAATGTGGTGTTGAGTATACCGATGACGAAGTAAACGTTGCAAGATATTCCAATCCAAGCATAATTTATACTCTTTACTCCAAATATAAGCTTCTCCACCCAATTTTTATCGGGCGTAACGATATTTCTGTGCTGATGTTAGATCAAAATATCTAAAAAAATCTTCAAGATAATTCTCCCAATCTTCATAATTTTGCCGATCGTCAAAACCGAAAAAAATGGGTATAGTAGCATACATATCACGCTCAATTCGTGATATTTTAACATTGATGTTAATATAATGACCATGGAATATGAACTCCATATATAATCAACTCAAGATTTTAGTTCAAAATATTTAGAAAATACCCAAGAATCACGGAGGCTCGAAAACGATTTGAATCGGAGTTGAAACGAGCTCCAAATCAAAAGAAAATCCTTAACAGGTCTGCTGCTGTCGGTTCGGATCACTATTATACTGAACCCAAATTAATTCTTCCTTCTCTTTCTTTTCTCTCTTTCTTTTTTTTTTCTGAATTTTTTCTCTCTTTTTTCTCTATTTTCTTTTTTTCTCTCTTTTCTCTTCTTTTTTTTTTTCTTCAAACCTGAACTATTCCCTCTCTTTTTTTTAGATCAGTTTTTTTTTGCTGATCTGTATTTTTTTTAAAATCAAAAAGAAAACTAAAATAAAATAAGAAGATGATGAAGATGTGCAAGAAGAAGAAGATGATGATGGAGAATAAAATCTAGGCTCTGATACCAAATTTGACGCAGGATGGAGGCAAAATTAGAGTTATGGTTTTGAAAATTAGGATTTTTTTGGGATGAATTAGGGAAAATAGATATATTAGGAAAGAACTTACGGGGTTTGGGAATCCACCCAGTCGAATTCACGCCCATTCTCCACGAATCCACGAGAAAAGATTTGCTCAAGCGATATCCACGCCAAAAAATTCTCAAGAAATTTTCAAATATTATTCATCTCTTTTTAATTCTCCATACAAAATCCATATATATAGGAAACTCTAACAAATAAAATTCTAACAGAATCCAAACTCTTAATCCAATCAAATATCCTAATAAAATCCAAATCCTAATAAAATTCAAATCCTAATAAAATCTAATCTATTCCCAAATCAAATCCTGATCTCCATCAATTACACGTTCAAACATGCAAGATATGGCATGCGGAGAAAGAAAAAAGGATATGGGGTTCTTTATTCTGGATAAGATTTTGTATTGACAAAAGTTTGGGAACTAATATTGTTGAGATCTGATCTAGTCAGTACTCATCTGCACGGCGCTGCGGGTGCAGGACCGGCCTGCGCGTCCAACATGATGATTAGGCGAGCTGGCTGCCACACTGCATCATGTCTTCATGTTTCTCATCATAAATGTTTCTTATCTTATTATTAATATTAATATTCATAGGTTCAAAGTAGCCATTGGTGTTCCGAAGAGCCGCTTTAGGAAAACTTTGTTCGGATATGATAATAACACGACGCAACCAGCACAACTGCATCCATCATGTGGAGGATCGTATTGGATGGAGAGCGAAGCGGCAGCATGGGACCAGCCAGGGAATGCCCTCACTATGATTTGATTCAAGGATTTTAGGGTTTCATCAAATGGAAATAAATGGATTACCAGCTCTATTTTCCCCCAATATTAACGCATATAATCATCCAGAAAATTGACATGTATTACTTAACTCCATTTCTGTCATTCAATTTTGTCAACGGTCATTCAGTTGGCAACATGTTTTCACACTCTCATCACCTAAACTCCTTTGTTTCAAGCGCAAAAATTGCTTTGTTTCAAGCGCAGTAGAAGCCGTGGAGAAAAATAACTGGGAAGCCATGAGCTCTAAACGACGATATATATCCAGGTACTGCGAGCCTGGCCAATATCCAAGTCCACCTTCTTGTATTAAATGCAAACTTCAAAATAAATAAATAAATAAATATGTTGCTTTTGTCTTTATTCTAAAAGGGAAGTTGAAGGAAAAGTGCTTGTGGGAAAATATTTAGTCCCATATTGGATATGATTATAGGAAGTTAGATGTGTTAATATAGAATTCCATCACTCATTATCTTGCTAGCAAGAAGCTCCATCGCCTATACGGTATAGCAACGTGCATGGGTTTGAACGTAGAATGTTTGGCATATGTGACAGTTGGTCATCCAGTGGGTTTTCTGGCTGTTGGGCCCCTATAGGTTGGAAACCCTGTCCAAAGAATCACCACAAAACAGTCATGTTTAGACCTATAAATACCACGTACGTAAGATTCCTGCCCTCTCTCTCTTCTACATCATGGACATAAACCTCTTCTTTGTATGCCCAGATTATAATCAAATGGTAAACCTCTCTCCTTCATGTGGTAGGATTGTGATCAAACAGTGAAAGTTTTAATCTAGGATAGAGATTAAATAGTGCAAGTTTGAATCTAGAAACAACGATTTTGGGCTCAATTGTATTATGAAAGCATTCTTGTCTTGATCCTAGTTTACATTCGTAGATCCTTTTTGGATATGGGACAAATCTATGTTTGAAAAGATTTGAGAGCCAACCATCATATCCAATAAGTTGTCAAGTTTGAGAATGGAAAAAAACCTATACTTGACAGTGATTTTGTTGATGGAGCGACTGTCAATGCACATCCTCCAGCTACTATCTTTCTTAGGTGTGAGTAAAGCGAAAACTGTACAAGGATTCAAACTCTCTCTAATAAATCTTTTATGCAATAACTCATTGATCTGTCTCCTCAACTCAGCATGCTCAATAGCGTTCATCGTATAATGTGGTAAATTGGGCAAATTGGATCCTGACACGAAATCAATGATATGCTGGATGTCCCGAAGGGGAGGAAGTCCATCAGGTATGATACGTTGGTCTTTGTGTCTCTTCATTGCCCAGTACTGCTCCAATTGCATAGTCACTTGTATCACACATAATTTCGAATAGAAGTGACCAATCCGGAGGTTGCATTATTGGTGTTGTGATGATTATCTTCTTGAGAGTATCGAAAGCTATTTGGTATACCTGCGTCCATTCAAATGCACATCTTACGCAAGAAGGTGAGAAAGAGATCTAACAATAATACTAAAATATTTTATAAATATTCTATAAAAGCCTACATGTCCTAAGAACAAACATATATCTTTTATGATTTTAGGTATTGGTATTTTGAAAATAGATTCAACCTTAACTTTATCTACTTTCATCCCTTTAGATGAAACTATATAGCCTAACAAAATACCTTTTGTAAACATAAAGTGGCATTTTTTCTATCAGGAGTAGATTTTTCTATTGGCATCTTTAAAGCACAGATACTAAATTAGTCAAACAAGATCCGAAATTATTGCCCAATATAGAGAAATCATCCATAAATACCTCTATATAATCTTCTGTCGCTAAAAATACTTATCATACACCTTTGAAATGTAATGGGTGCATTGCATAGTCCAAATGGCATTCTAAATGCAAATATACCAAAAGGAGAGATAAAAATTATATTTTTCTGGTCCTCTAAAGCAATTTCAATCTGATAATCACTTTACAGATATCATCCTTTTACTGAACCTTCAAATTCGGAGGCTCTTAATCTAATTTATTATATAGCTTATACTAGTCTAAATTGATTCATCATGGAAGCAATAACGGTACAATCAATTCAAATAATGAATTAAGACTTTGTTTGACTGGATCATTTTTAATTGGTAAAACTTCGCTCAATGACAACAAGTAATGATTATGAAATTGGTGTACATCTTGAAGGATTGCAGCCTTTTACTCGATCCATCAAGCGATGATTATGAAGAATTAGAGTAAAAGTGTCGCAAAAAGAAGAAAATAACTTTCTACATAAGGGTCATATTATGAATACTCTTTCCAATACAAACTTTGATGCTTATAAGACTTCATCTTCAGTAAAGAAATTGTGAATAAGTTTGGAGACCAAATAAACTATAAAAGAGGCAAGTGTTGATAATATATTAGTGATTACGATCAAACAATGCAAGTTTGTCGCAAGTATGTATCGAGGAGTAGAGATTCTAGGCTCAATTATATCTAAAAGCATTCTTGTCTTGATCCTAGTTTACATTCGTGGATTTTTCTGGATGTGCGACAAAATCACATTAAAGTTATTGTCTTTTAACTGAGCCTTATTACGAGGCTCTTAATCTTATTTATTTATAACGCTCATAACATTTTAAAGTGATTTTGTAATTGATTTGTGATGGAAGCAATAATGATACAACCAATTCAATAATTAATTAGGACTTTGTTGGAGTGGATCATTCAGTTGGTAGAGCTTTAGTCAATGATAATCAATGATAACATGTGTTAATTTTCTTCTCATGACACTGAAGTTAGTATATATCTTGGAGGATCATAACTTTTATTCGATCCTCCAAGCGATGATTATGAAGAATTAGAGGAAAAATATTGCAAATAGAAGAAAATAACTTTCTATGTAAGGGTCACATTTTGAATGCTTTTTCTAACTCCATTTTATATGTTTATCAGACTTCATCTTCAGTGATATTGTGAACTAGTCTGGAAACAAAATACATGGTAGAAAAGATAAGTATTGATAACTTACTAGTAATATTATGGATTTTTAAATATAAATTGATAAGTCTATTTTAGCACAAATCTATGAACTTTTATTGATTGTTAGAGACTTACAGATAAGTTTTATGGAGTTGCCTAAAAATTCATGGTGAGAGCAATACTAATAATCATAGGATAGGATGATTATAAAATGTAGCTACCCTAATATTGTAGGCGCTTATATCTATTTAATTATATTACTCGTTTGAAGTCAATATGTTGGGTGTTGGTAGTTAACCAATTTTTATCTTGTATTGCGGACCTTTATTTTGAATTCTTAGAACGTATATTGATTCCTTTGCTCCATTGTATCTCCTTTGTTTTTTGATATTTTTGAGACAGTCAATCTAGATAAAAAAAACGTGGCATTTTGCCATTTTTCTATTTTTCTCCTATACTTTCTGTAGCATTTAATTTATTGTTTCTTCAATAATGGTTTGAGTTGGTAGGGGTAGTACAGAAATTAAAAGCATAAGGTAGTAGGTGTTTGGAATAAGTAGAAGGAGATTTAATTGATAAGGAACTGGGTTCATGCATATATTTACATAAAAGGCTTTCTTTACCCACCTTAGTTCATTTTCTCTCTTTACTTTCCAACCAAACTCTTATTTCTTCAGGATTGGACTAGAGAAGGCCAAGCTCTAGCAATTCGTTTCCATCTAGTCATAGCAAGTAGAATCCTATATCACCCATGGTATGATTTAGTTTGATGTTCTGCTGCATTCCAGCAAAATTGTTATAACTTCTAACTCAGAAGTTCGATAAAGTCAATTCTTGATTAGTTAGAAATATTGTAAGCTATACATTTTCTTTTATCTTATAATTATTGATTTTTGTTGTGACTATCTTAAAATTGGGTTTGAATCTCCTATTTGCACTTGTTCTAGGTGCCCATCTATTAGCAGTTAAGCAAAATTCTAATAATTTTCATACTGATTGAGCCTATTTTTGATTCATTATATAGCTTATTCTGAGCTCTACATTTTTTTTCTTTTATTTTGGATTCTATTCTCATTGCATCTACATTGATTAGACTTGAAGTGAACATTGTATACATTGTCCTAAGGGTATTTTACTTTTTTACCTTTAACTCGTTGCACCTTGCTTGGCCTTGTTGTACCAAATCATTTTATTAAGATATAAATACTTATATTGGGCTATAATATTATTGCCCTTATGTATTTTTTCTTCAATAACAGTTCCACGTAATGAGTTCATACAGACTATGTTAGTAATGATATTATATTCATATATCACTAAAGATCTTGCTAGTCAATGCATTTATACATTTTTTTTGCTATATGACATAGTATTTAACGCAATGGATTCGTGTTTGGCTTGATATTTTACCAGTTGCGTGATACTTGATGTAATTAATATATTAGGTTTGCATGATATCTGTGCCTTCATAACACTTGAGATCATGATGGACAGAACACTTGTATATGTAGTTATTAAGCAATACTATTTTGATGTGTTAGATTCATTTTAACCATTGATATATAAACTACCAGTTATATGATGCATGAATACGATGATACATCAAATATGTAATATATGATTCAATGCTTAGTATGTGACATGTTTGATGCAATCGTTGATACATGATGCACTTGTTCTCTGTATAGTAATACATATGCCTATTACATGCTTAATTAGATACTAATATTATATATTTTACACCTCTTTTATCAAGTTTATATGCTAAATCATGTATCATAATGAGTAAATGTTTATGTAATGCGATTACTTGTGTACTATACTAAAAAGGTGATTAATATATTATTATATATTTTCTTTAGATATACATATTTTATCCACTTTATAATTAACATTTGAGATCAAACAGAGCTTGCAAAGTCAAAATATTGATGATCAAATAGGAGCAAATTTGAATTCGATCAAGTTTGCTCAACAATTACAACTTCAAGGCTATATTTCATATAGATATGATCCAAATTGGAAAATTCAAATCAAGAAAAGTTGTAAAGTTTTGAATTATCTTTCCAAAAGATTTATAATCAGTTCAATTAGAGTTCCAATATAAAAGTTATGACTATACTAAAGTGTTACGCAGAAGAGTCAACGGTCAGGCCCGAAAATCGCATTTTTCTACTCGTTTCTGAACTCTAATCTTGGTCACTGTGATTTATTAATTGTTGAACATAAGAATATGGTTATTTAAATTTTTTAGGATTTTATAAACTCTATAAATAAGAGAAAATATGCCTCCTTATTATCTATCTTTGTATCTCCATCTCTATATTATCTCTCTTCTTTTCCTTTTGAATAAAAATTATTCCATTTACAATGGTGATTAGCTAAATTCTTGGTGAAAAGTGAGTGAGAATTCTCTAATTCTTTAATGATATTTTATCTATATGATCTCTTCTTATTTTTATTTCTTGATCATATTATTTTACATGGTTAAGTAATTATAGTTTTGTGTGTATTTGAAATATTCAAATTTCAATCTTTTTGGGCATGAATTGTAATTATTTTAGAGATTCATGTCATAATTCTAAATATAGTTTCTTGATTATATGCATGAGATTATGATAATATGATCATGGAATAAAAAGATTTAATTATTTCTTGTTTCTTGTCTAATATATAATTGATTGTAATCTTTATATATACTTTAAATAGTTTATTTTTTGGGTTTATTTTGTATTTTCTTTAAATGGGGATACAGATTATAATTCTAGATACAGAATTGTGTGTATATTGGATCATGATAATATAAATGTGAATAGAAAGATTAAGAAATGATTTCTAATGCTTAGACAATCAAAATAAGGTTCTAGAAATGAGTTAGTAACCTCAACTACTTTTCTTATTGATTTTCTTACTCTCAAATAATTACTCTTTTCCTTACTTTTATTATATCAACTTGTATTTTTTAACATTAAACTGTCCCATTGGATTCGATTTCAGATTTATCGAGATATATTACTGGTCGATCTCTAATACTTGGGAGCATATAACTTCGATTGATCAAGTTTTTGGCGCTATTACCAAGAATAGTTTCTTTATGTTCTTGCATTTTGATTCTATCTAAGCTGTGGGAGTTAGGACTTGTTGATTTCTATTTTTTGTGCAACCACTTATCATTGAAATTTTGCAGGTAGATTGATCAAGGCCTATTTAGAGACATTCTTTTTCAGACTTTTCGACGCTCCTCAACCTTCAACTTCACATTCAAAAATTCAAAACATCATGACAACAAGCAATCACGGGGGCAATGTGATGCGAACCCCGTCAAGAATAACGAGATCCGTAGAAAAAAAAGGAAAAATCCAAGAACATTCTCGATCAGATTTGGATGGGAGATCTTGACCAGTTGGTTCAACAAAAACAAGAATCTCGATATAATTGACCTCAACCCGTTGTTTAATACGAAGTAAGAACCTTGGTATAAGGAAGACGCCACAAACGGTAGTGGAACGCCGTTTAATAAGTCGATGATGAACGCCACGGAAGAATTCCGATAAGTTCGAATAGTCCTTCAAAGAACCAAAGAGAATAAACTCACCAATTATCTGTAAACTGTCTCCCTTCTATTCCATTAAACGCCTTTTTATAGACTAAAAAAATACAAGGAAAGATTTCTAGAAGGAAAGTTCAAGAAATATAAACAAAACAAAGGGAAACAATCAGCCCCTTAATTTGGCTGATCAATACAAGAAAAGTTTAAGAAATAGAAACAAAATAAAAGAAAACAATCAGCCCCTTAATTTGCTGATCAATACAAGCAAAGTTCTAGAAATAAAACAAAAGGAAACAATCAATTTTGACCAGATTCTTCTACTAGTTGAATCATATTGATGCATTTTTGTTGAACTCGTGAACCATCCTCAATGGGCCTCCACGAATTTGCTTGAGCCCAAACCTCTTGAATCAGCCCATTAAGTGCATTTTTGAACTTCTTTTCTTGTGCTTTTGTAACCGGCCCAGTTGGAACTTGAACTGACTCCTTTGTAGTCAAGCCATTATTTGCATCATTCCCCTCCTCTTGAAAAGGATTTTCCCTCAAATCATTACCTACATCAAAATGTCTCAAATCAGTAACATTGAAAGTAACACTAACATTGTACTCACCGGGCACATCTAGCTTGTAAGTGTTGTCATTGATGCGCTCTAGAATTTGGAAAGGACCATCCCCTCTTGGAAGTAGTTTGGAATGTCTTTGCACTGGAAATCTCTCTGTTCTCATATGCAACCACACCCAATCTCCGGGTTCAAAAACAAGCTTGTGACGCCCCTTGTTGGCTTATTTTGCATACTGCTCCGTTCTTCTCTCAATATTGAGCCTTACCTTCTCATGTATCTGCTTAACAAAATCAGCCTTTTTCTTTCCATCAAAATTAACATGCTCAGAAATAGGTAATGGAGATAAATCTAATGGAGTCAAAGGATTAAACCCATAAACAATTTCAAACAGGAATTTAGTAGCAGAATGATAGATCTATTATAAGCAAACTCAACATGTGGTAAACACGCTTCCCATGTTTTGATATTCTTTTTAATTATTGCCCTCAATAAAGTAGACAAAGTCATATTTACTACTTCGGTTTGACCATCAGTTTGTGGGTGACAAGTAGTAGAAAACAAAAGCTTGGTACCTAGCTTACACCATAAAGTCTTCCAAAAATAGCTCAAGAACTTAGCATCTCTATCCGAAACAATGGTTCTAGGCATGCCATGCAATCTCACAATCTCTCTAAAGAACAAATCAGCAACATGTGAAGCATCATCCGTTTTGTGACATGGAATAAATTGTGCCATCTTAGAAAATCTATCCATAACCACAAAAATCGAATCTCTTCCATGTTTAGTCCTAGGTAATCCTAACACAAAGTCCATTGAAATATCAATCCAAGGCTCACTAGGAATGGGCAAAGGAGTATACAAACCATTGGGCTGCACTCTGGATTTAGCTTGCTACATGTGACACATCTACCACAAATTCGCTCAATATCTCGTTTCATGTGTGGCCAATAGAAGTGTTCCTGCAAAATAGCTAAGGTCTTAGCAACCCCAAAATGTCCAATTAATCCCCCTCCATGGGATTCCTGCACTAACAAATCTCTCAAAGAACAGTTAGGCACAGATAATTTATTTTCTCGAAATAAGAACCCATCATGTCTAAAGAACTTACCATAAGTATTTTTCTCACAAGCCCGATACTCTTCACAAAATTCATGGTCATCATTGTATAAACTTTTAATGTATTCAAAACCAAGCAATTTTGCATCAAGTATAGAGAGTAATGCATACCTACGAGAAAGTGCATCGGCGACCACATTCTCCTTACCTTGCTTATGCCTGATGACATATGGAAATGTCTCAATGAACTCTACCCAACGAGCATGCCTTTTATTTAGCTTGTGTTGGCCCTTCAAGTGTTTCAAGGACTCATGATCAGTGTGAATCACGAACTCTTTAGGCCATAGGTAGTGCTGCCATGTCTCCAAAGCTCGAATCAATGCATACAACTCCTTGTCATAAGTCGGGTAATTTAAGATTGCCCCGCTTAATTTCTTGCTGAAATAAGCAATTGGTCATCCCTCCTGCATGAGAACTGCGCCTATGCCAATACCTGAAGCATCACATTCAATCTCAAACGTTTTAGAAAAGTTAGGTAAAGACAATAAGGGGGCATTGGTTAGCGTCTCTTTGATTAGCTGAAACGCCTTCTCTTGTTCTTCTCCCCATCTAAATCCGACGTTCTTCTTGATCACTTCGATAAGTGGTGCGGCTATACTACTAAAGTCCTTCACAAACCGCCGGTAAAAACTAGCAAGTCCATGAAAACTACGAACATTGCTTACACTTGTGGGATTAAGCCACTCTCGGATTGCACGTACCTTCTCTTCATCAACCTGTATACCCTGTACACTAACAACAAATCCCAGAAATACAAGTTTATCGGTGCAAAAAGTACACTTTTTCAGCTTAGCAAATAACTTTTCTTTTCTAAGTACATCTAAAACTGATTTCAAATGTACGGCATGATCAGCCAAGTTTTTTCTATAAATGAGCATATCATCAAAATAGAAAACAACAAACCTGCCTATAAATGCTCGCAAAATATGATTCATAAGTCTCATAAAAATACTTGGTGCATTAGTCAACCCAAAAAGCATAACTAACCATTCATACAAACTATATTTTATTCTAAAGGCAGTTTTCCATTCATCTCCTTCTTTCATTCTAATTTGATGATAACCACTTTTTAAATCAATCTTAGAGAACACAGAAGAACCATGCAACTCATCTAACATGTCATCTAAGCAAGGAATAGAATGACGATACTTTACCGTTATGTTATTGATGGCTTGACAATCAATGCACATTCTCCACGTCCCATCCTTCTTAGGTACAAGTAAAACTGGAACGGCGCACGGACTCATGCTCTCCCTCACATACCCCTTCTCTAACAATTTACTTACCTGCCATTGAAGCTCCTTTGTCTCCTCAGGATTGCTCCTATAGGCTGGTCGGTTTGGAATATGTTCAATCCCTCGAATTGGTGGTAATCCATGTGCTGTTTTCTCGGGAAAGACATCCTCAATTTCCTGCAAAAGAGAAACAACAGAACTGGGCAAAGAAGGATCAAGTTCGTTAGTATTTAAAAATGCCTCTTTGTACAAAAGTACAATCATCGGCTGATTTGAAAACATTGCTCGCTTAATCTCACTCACTTTTGCATAGAAATTTTTTTGTTTTCTCTCTGATTTTCTCTCAATGGCTGAATTTTGATTTTCTTTTTCTCTCTCATTTTGCTTGGCCACTATCTGATTTTCACTCTTTTTCTTTTGCTCACTCTCTTTCTTTTGATCACTCTCTTTTTTTTTTATCACTCTCTTTTTGCAGCCTCACTTGATCTTCATAAACTTGTTTTGGTGTCATTGGCACAAGAGTGATGGGTTTTGGGTTGAGCACGAACGAGTATTTGTTGGTGAAGCCATCATGTTTAACTTTCCGATCGAATTGCCATGGTCGGCCTAATAGCAAATGTCCAGCTTGCATCGGAACTATATCACACAAAACTTCATCTTCATATTTTCCGATGCAGAATGAAACCAAAACCTACTTATTTACCTTTACCTCGCCACTATCATTCAGCCATTGTAACTTGTACGGCGTAGGATGTTTCAGTGTGGGCAGTCCTAATTTCTCCACCAAGGTTGTGCTTGCAACATTAGTACAACTTCCTCCATCAACAATCATACTACATACCTTGTCTTTAACGTAGCACCTAGTATGAAAGATATTCTCCCGCTGCACTTCTTCAATTTCTTTTGCTTGCAAGCTTAGAAGTCTTCTTGACACCAACAATTCACTTTGAACTACATATTCTTCTTCATCTACGTCCTCCAATGGTGGCATAGAGTCGGTATCAGACTCGTCGTCGGTTTCGATCTCTCCATTACCCCTTATTACCATGACTCTTTTATTCGGGCATTGACTTGCTAGGTGACCCCTGCCTTGACATTTAAAACACTTAATGTCACGATTTCGAGAAGTGGAAGGGTCAGATTTATCTTGAGTGCCATGGTTGGTTGTCTCTTATTTTGGCTCGAATTTAGGTTTTGCAGCTGGTTTCTCCTCTTTCTTCACATGACTCGGTTTCCATGGGAAAAACCCGAATTATGGGATGCACGTGTACCACTTCTCTTGAGTTGTTGCTCCACCTTGATGGCCATGTGCACCATATCCTCTAATTCCACATAATGCTGCATCTCCACCCTATCATGATTTTCTTGATTCAAACCATTCAAGAACCTAGCTATAGTAGCCTTTCGGTCTTCTTCGATATTAGCCCAGATCATAACAATTTCTATCTCTAGATGATAATCCTCTATACTCCGGTTACCTTGTCGGAGCGTTTGCAATTTATTGTATAACTCCCGGTGGTAATGGCTGGGCACAAACCGCTTCCTCATCACTATTTTCATCTCTTCCTACGTCTCAACCGGTCGTTCCCTATTTCGCCGCCTGTTCAATACTATTGATCCCACCACACAATAGCATAGTCAGAAAACTCAATGGCAGCAAGTTTTACCTTCTTCATCTCAGAGTAGTTGTGGCAATCGAACACTAACTCCACCTTTTTCTCCCACTCAAGATAAGCCTCGGGGTCGTTTCTTCCTTGAAATGTTGGAATCTTCATCTTAATACTACCCAAGTTGTTATCTTTCCGATTCCTATCTTCTCTAAACCGCCCTCCATATCTCCTATTACCAACAACTGAACCCCGATCATCTTCTTCATCAAAACCAGCCCCATAATCTCTCCATCATCATCTCTCACTCCCAGATGTTGAACTCTTTCCCTCCTATGCACCTTATGAGTGTTTTGTGGCTGCTCCAAACGTGTATTCTCCATCCGATCAATCTGCTCATGTACCTGCTCCAATTCTAACCTCATCACACGCCTCATCTCACTCATCATGGCTTACATGAGCAACTTTGGGTCAGCCATCCCTGTAGCACCTTCGGTGATACTCATTTCACTGTTGTGAGACATGATTGCTACAAATCAAAGTTAGAAAACAAAAAAAAAGAAAGGACCTCACACACTCTCTCATGTGTTTTCACTCAAAGAATGATTCACTCTATTCAACTCATGTTTCACTCAGTGTAATCGGCTTTTACTCTCTAATATACTCACCACTCTTGCCTTTTTCCACTCGATAATCCTCTTTCAGTTATTTTGAAACTATTCGAACAATATTCAAAATTCCAGCAACAATTCACCAAGAACTCACCAAGAGAATTCAGATTCAAAAGGTAAGAAAACAAGGGATATGAGTGATTAGATTTTCAAAGTACAATTCAGCAAAATTTCCAAAAAAAAATTTTTTGGTCTTTGGAGTGAGGAGATTTTCGGGCTTATTGGAAACAAACGAAAGAGAATCTTTTTACTCCTTTTTTTTTTACCTTCTTTTTTTTCGGATCTTTTTTTTTCGGATCTTTTTTTTTTCGAATCTTTTTTTTTCGGATCTTTTTTTTTCAGATTTTTTTTTCAGATTCTTTCTTTCGTTAATAACAGAACAAGATTTCGAATGGGGCAGACGAAAGAAATTTGGTTAGATAAGAAAAGGAAACTAAATTTAAATGGGATAGGTAAATTTGAGACGAGAAAAACTTGGCTCTGATACCAAATGATGCGAACCCCGTCAAGAATAACGAGATCCGTAGAAGAAAAGGAGAAAATCCAAGAACGTTCTCGATCAGGTTTGGATGGGAGACCTCGACCCATTGCTTCAACAAAAACAAGAATCTCGGTATAATTGACCTTAACTCGTTGTTTAATGCGAAGCAAGAACCTTGGTATAAAGAAGACGCCACAAACGGTAGTGGAAAGCCGTTTGATAAGTCGATGATGAACGCCATGGAAGAATTTCGATAAGTTCGAATAGTCCTTCAAAGAACCAAAGACAATAAACTCACCAATTATCTGTAAACTGTCTCCCTTCTATTCCATTAGACGCTTTTTTATAGACTAAAAAAATACAAGGAAAGTTCCCTACAAGGAAAGTTCAAGAAATATAAACAAAACAAAGGGAAACAATCAGCCCCTTAATTTGGCTGATCAATACAAGGAAAGTTTAAGAAATAGAAACAAAACAAAAGGAAACAATCAGCCCCTTAATTTGCTGATTAATACAAGCAAAGTTCTAGAAATAAAACAAAAGAAAACAATCAATTTAGACCAGATTCTTCTACTAGTTGAATCATATTGATGCATCTTTGTTGAACTCATGAACCATCCTCAATGGGCCTCCACGAATTTGCTTGAGCCCAAACCTCTTGAATCAGCCCATTAAGTGCATCTTTGAACTTATTTCCTTGTGCTCTTGTAACCGGCCTAGTTGGAACTTGAACTGGCTCCTTTGTAGTCAAGCCATTATTTGCATCACAATGGATGTTTACTTCGAGAATATTTATAGTCTACTAGGACAAGCCAACCATATTGCATCATTTTTCCATTCAATATTAGTTATTCTAAGATTAAATCTGGGATGGCTTCGCTACTGCCTAAATTTCATGGATTGGAGAATGAGATCCCTTACTGCATCTCTAAGAGCTCGAGCACATGTACACAATTATTAACCTACAAAATATTTCTACACAATAGATAATCTCATGTTATTTACTATCTCTTTGAAAGACCGAGTGAAGACTTAGCTCTACTCTTTACATCCAAGTTCTATTAGTCAATTGGATGAGTTATAGGACTTTATAAAGAAATTCTTTCTAGCACACCGAGCTAATTATGTGCGAAGACAAATTGTGACCTTTCAAAAAAAAAAAAAAAAGAGAGAAATTTTTTGAATTCTAGGAAAGGTTTAAAAAACTTTTTCTATCTTACTCACATTATGGTTATGGGATACAGAGAACTGTTAGAACTTTCTATCATGGTTAAATTCAACTTACAGACAATTTTTTAGATCTTTTGCAATGCAGATTTTTGAGCAAAGATGCTAATATAGTATGGGACTATTTGGACATACTTGTCAAAAATTCCCAAGAATGAAAATAAAAGATGCAATTAAGAGAGATCAATAAAAAATTACCACAGTAGCTCAAGGTGGGATCTCTCTTCTTCATAAAGTAGATGATATTATGGTCAAGTTTACTTACGTTACCAAGAAGGTTGAAGATACGATGTCCACCAAGTCTGAATCTATTAGAGCTATAGAACATGTTGACATGAGTGCAACATATGCAATTTGAAAGTACATGCTACTTTTAGTTGTCCAACTCTACCAAATTTTAGGGAAGTTCTTCATGAGTAGGCTATGCACTTTACTTTTTCCTAATCTTCCATACTCTACATTCTAATACATATAATTCAGGTCGGAGAAATCATTCAAATCTCTTGTGGAAGCCAAGAACTTATCAATAGTTTACTATACCATTAACTACATTTATGCTCTTGTAAGTCAGCAGCTCTTGGCACCATCATCACAGATCAAGAATCTTGAAGAAAATATAAATAAGTGATATAATCTCAACATCAGATACTTTAAATATTTTTAAATGTAAAATCAATTCATGTAGAATTAACAATAAATCAATAACCAAAATGCTTCTATGTTTAATGTGATCAATGCTCGAGTAAGTAACCTCACTTTTGCATTGCAATACAGGAGAAAGGTAAGCTTCCATTATAACCAGAGTCGAGCAACAAAAATAGGATTAAAGGTACCAATCTTATATCTTGTAATTCAGACGAGAAAATGAACTCTGTTGTAATGATAAATTTAAGAAATTGTTAGGTTATATATGAGCCAGCTCTAAGGACTGCTAGAAAGTAAGAGAAACTTCAATTTGAATATACATATGATGTTGTTAATGAGCCTCAAGAGAAGCTTCACAATAAATCTACATATAATATTGTTGATTAGCCTAATTATATATCGCCCTAATTTAAACATGTTGTTCTTTTTTTTTTTCTGCACTAAATAAAAGTAAATGTTCACTTGATACTGAAATTCTTGATATTTTAGATAGGTGAAGATCAATATTTCTCTTTTAGAATCGATCAATATTGCTCTTTTAGCACAACATGCAAGTGCCTTCATCCAAAATAAGATACCCCTAAGTACAGAAATCCAGGTTACCCTAGCATCTCGTGCACTATTGCAATAATTACTTTGATAGAACTTTATTAGATTTGGGTACTAGTGTGAATAATTTGCTTTATTAAGTTTTATGTAGTTAGGTATTGGTAAACTTTAGCCTATTAATGCGATACTGCAGCTTACTGATTGATCAGTAAAAGTACCAAAAAGGATGGTAAAAGATATATTAGAGCAAGTTGAGAAATTCAACTTTTCGGTTAATTTTTAGATTTTGGAAAGTAACATACACCAAGTCACTTCAAAAATATTATAATCATATTAGACCATCCATTTCTTGTAACTTAAAATGTATTAATTAATTATAGGTACGAAGTGACTAAAATTTCATTTGGAATATGATTATGGATCTAACATTTTTTATATAGGCAAACATGCTCCAACTGATAGTGATGCATAATAATTTAATGCAATAAATATATTGGAACGAGAATATACATATGATCCTCGCCCTCATTCTAACATTTTTGATACTTTACTGAATTCTACCTTATTTACTAGCATAATAAATTCTCATGATATAAATACTAACTGTGCTACATTTAATGTCTTGCAGGATCGAGAGGCAAAGTAATACAATAGATTGGGAAAGAAAAGGCAATATACAAACTTATTTTAGTTAGTAAGAGCACATGAATTTGACGAACGGTTAATCGAGAATGGACTCTTGTTAGATACTGGCTAAGGCTGAACCTGAACCAGGAAGGTATCTTGTATATATGAGTATATTGTATATATTTGTGTGGATGTTATTTTGTTTTGGAATAGGTTTATGATGTTAATTTCTTAAAATTTTATATTAATTTCTGTTCTCAACTAATTTACATATTTTTCATATATATTGTGGATAATGCATGATTTCTGTTGGGGGCGAATGTTACATACTTTGCACCATGGTTTTGGGAGTTATTTTCATTTTAGTTTTTAAATTCTTTTCAAGATTAGTTTTTTTCTTTTAGCATTTTTGGATATTTTTAACTTTTCTTTACAAAATAACAAACATTTTTCTACATAGAATTAAGCTAATTTCAAGTAATAGATAACTTTAAGTCCAAAATTTGAGAATAGTAATGGATTTCAATAGTGTTTATTGATTCTGGAATTGAAAAATAATATCAGAAAATAAAATACCCATAATATTAGATTTGAAGTGATTATGCACCTAAATGCTAACATAATGGTTTATTAAGCTATAGAAAAACAGAAAACTTTATTGAGATTTTTGTTTCTCTTGAAAAAAATGAAGAATAAAAGGGGTGAGCCTCATATTAAGGCAAGGATTCTCTATAATAAAAGTGTATAATAAAAACTTAGTAGTTAGATGTGTGTGCCTCAAGAAATGTATGTATTTACACGAAAGGTTTTTATGACCGGGAGCCACCAACGAACAGCCAGCTAGCATTCTCAAGAGAATGGGGGCAAATGGTGACCTTCACAAGATAGGATATCCTTGTAGTGATACCCATTAAGGATCTGCTTGCTAAGCACCCGTCATTGGGAGAAATAATACCCCAAACACCTACTGACACACATGCGTTTTGGGAGATGTGTGCTAATTTAACGGACTGCGGATTCAACACTTGACACCTTAGATCCAGCCTGTTAAAGAAGGAGCTAATTCTGATATTTCTATTTTCAAAATATAATATAGCACTGTCATATGGAAATGAAGGTATATTCAAGAGATGCATTGTTTCTCTTCTGGATCTACAGAGGTGCCTGTTCGATGTCGTGGGTATAATACACTTCGCAGTAACCCAATGTATGCTTCAGGTAAGAGACTGCATAAAACATCCCAGGACGCAGAAGCCAATATTAGTTTTGTTGTCCCTTATTGTCCAGATTTGCTTGAAGCTCGGAGTTGAGCTGACATCTACGGACGCTAATGAAAGATACGTGGAGCCTTTATTTGACATTACAGTTAGGAATTTAGTGTGTGGTCAGGTGACAGATTCAAACCTATTAGAATAATTAGCCTCACAGCCAATAGAGGCGACAACGACGACACAATCAACCCAAGAGAGAGCTCAAGGACGAGGAGAATCCCCAAATCTGCCCCAAAGACCAAGATTACACTTGATAGCTTACAACAGTCGCTGACAGACTTTGCCACCACCATCACAATATGGCTATCACGTATCAAAGAACAACAGACATGCTTGAAGCTGTATAACTAGCACTTCGAGCAGCATCAAAAACGTCACCTCCATCTCGTCACTAGGATACAACGACATATAGCTGTTAAAGATGTCGTCCTCACAGACGAAGAGGCAGAGCCAGTGAGGAAACTCAATGCCCAACATATGCCGAAGATACCCCTGCAAAAGATAAATATAAAGGCAAAGCAGATAGTGACAATGATTGAGGCTAGAAAGAGGAGAAGGATGGCTAAATCCAGGTATATTCTAACTACTTTCCTAAATTTTTTATTATGATTCCCAGTATTTTGATTTTTAAAGCTTTATATATTATTCGTTCAGAACACTAGACAAATTTAGTTAGGGGGAGGGGGTGGGATATGATACATTAAGAATAAATTATATTTTAAATATATATAATAAAAAAATAAAAATTGAAAAATGTTTTTTTTCTTAATGTAATTGGGACTATTTTCATTAGTTTATTTGGGGAAATCGTACTATTTGAACCACTAACGACAAAAGAAGTTTGTACAAGAATGACTGAAAATCTAAACTACGTCATCTTTTTCTGTAGAAAAATTGGGATAGGTACGGCTCGAGTTCTTCCCGGTATTGACCTTTTCAAGCATGCGTTGTAAATTCCTCTCAAGCATGTGTTGTAAATTCTATGTAGTACAGTATTTGTGCCAGGCTTCATAGTCTAATAAGCTTCAATATCCAACCTTTTGAAGGGCCCAAGCGAAGGAGATCTTGCCGCAAAACAATAGAAGAGGCAAGAATCAAAAGACCCATCAATAGAACGATAAAAAAAAAAAAAGATTGAGATGAGATTCGTACAACCCCATTTTTAGATACTAACAAAAATTAAGTTCGATGAACGTATGAAAACTGATTTGTACACTTAAGATCGACAAGTAATACTCGCAAAATCAATCCAAAATCATTCTCTCGAGAATATTATACTGTATATTGTATAAGATGCTCATATTATAGGTTACTAAAAAGAAGTCTAGAAGTAGAGAAAAGTTGGTATGATTGAGTATTAAATTAGTATTTAGTACTAAACTAAAGTAAATTAGAAGTTTAAACTAAAAATTAGTGAAAAATAATGAAAATAATTCAAAAAAAAATGACAAAATTTCTGTTGCTAATGGAGTCCTATTGCCGCAGCGGGTTTTGGTCCACCGAAATGGATCCAAAATCGACCCAAACCCATTATGATATATATATATATATATATATATATATATATATATATATATATATATATATATATATATATATATATATATACATACATACATACATACAGACACATACATACATAATCGACCCAAACCCATTATGATATATATATATATATATATATATATATATATATATATATATATATATATATATATATATATATATATATATATATATATATATATATATATATACATACATACATACAGACACATACATACATACATATATATATATATATGTGTGTGTGTGTGTGTGTGTGTAGGGATTACTGTAGGTGAGTCACCAGCTCAGGAAAATTTACGTGAGCTAGCGGCTAAGGTATAACGATCCTACGATTTTTCTTCAATATTTTTTTACAATTGTTATCTCTACTGTTATCTCTACCTCTTTAACTTCTTTCGGATTAAATTTCATAAATTTTAAAGTTCATTTACCCTTTCATCAAGTGCATACAAAATGTTATATTCATTGAAAACCGTTACTTTTGTGTTAATTTGATGGAGGACCAAATCAAAACTAAAATCTAAGAAATTGGGTATGAGTGAACCATAGGGGGTCGAGATCATAATACAAAAGATTTTTTTAAAAAATATTATTGAAGATATCATTTCCATTTTTCTCATATATATATATATATATATATATATATATATATATATATATATATATATATATATATATATATATATATATATTTGGGCGTGCGGCTAGGTTTTGGATTGGCCGAGTAAATAAGCAAAGTAGGTGGCGGCTGAATTATTTTTAGCCAAGGTTTTGTCTTTCTTTGAGAGGCGGCTACAGCTTTTGGTGTTATTGTTGTTGCGGCCTGAAGTAAAGAAGAGAAGAGGAGGCTGCTACTTTTGTTTGGGACCCTGGTGTAGCTGCTGCTACTGTTTGTTGGTTGTTGTCGCTGCTGTTGTGTGTTGTGGCTGAAGCACAGGAGGAGAAATTGAGGTGACTGTAGCAGTGGGTGAGGTGAGGTTTCAATCTCATATTCTATGTGTTTTCATTGATTTCTCCTGTGGTTGAGAACTAGAGTCCTGTAATCTATTTTTATATAGTGGAAATTTTCGATCGTGTCCCCGTGGACATAGGCATATTGCCGAACCACGTTAAATCTGCGTGTTCTCTGTCTCTACTATTTATTTTTCCTTCGGTTAACTATTTGATTTCGCTGGTTGTTGTATTGGTTTTATTCCGCTATTTTTGCTAACAATTGGTATTAGAGCCCTGGTTCAGGTGAGATTTCACTCAGATCAGTATTGATTTTGAGTGGGAGTTATGACGGAAGATAGGAAGGGAAAGATTGAAAATTTTGATGGGACAGATTTTCAATGGTGGAAGTTGTAGATGGAAAATTATTTATATCAAAAGAATTTACATCAACCACTGTTTGGAGAAAAACTAGAAAAGATGATTGATGAGGAGTGGGAATTGTTGGACAGGAGAGTTTTGGCACAGATTCGATTGTGCCTGATAAAGCAGGTTGAGTTCAACGTCTCTAAGGAGAAAACCACTTCAGGTTTGATGTCAGCATTGGCTAAATTTTATGAGAAGCCGTCTGCTTCAAATAGACCGTGTCTAATAAAAAAGTTGTTCAACTTGAGAATGCCTTCTGATAGTTTAGTTGTTAATCATTTGAATGAATTTAACACATTATGGAAACAACTTGAATTCTTAGATTTTGTCTTTTCTGATGACATTAAAATTTTGATGTATATGTGTTCGTTACCAGACAGTTGGAGTAATGTTGCTATGGCCATCAGCAATACTTCCAATACTGCTCTTAAATTTGATGATATTGTGAGTACAATCATAAATGATGAATTGATGAAAAAGAGCATGGGTGAGAGTACAGTTCTACAAGTACTGTTATGTCTGTTGATAATAATAGAAGGAAGAAAAGGGGTCGAAATTTAAGTAGGGAGTCAAAGTAAAGAGGGAGATCAAAATTTAAGGGGAAGTTCAAGAAAAAATTAGTGTGTTGGAAATTAAGATAGATGGTCATATGAAAAAGGATTATCCAAACAAAAATAAGAAATGAGCAAATGTGGTGAATCCAAGTAAGGAGTATGATGACTTGTGCTTGTTTGCTCATACAGAATCGAAATCAGATCTGTGATTTGTGGATTTAGAGGCTTCGTTCCATTGTACTACTAGTAGAGAATGGTTTGAGAATTATGTCCAAAGTGATTTTGGGCATGTGACTGTTGGAATGGACAGGAATGCAAAATTGTCGGTAAGGGGACAATTCAGTTGAAGTTGCACAATGGTGGAAAGTTACTTTTACAAGAGATTAGGCACATACCATATTTGAAGAAGAATTTGATATCTATTAAAAAGCTGAATGGCGAAAGTTATCAAATCTCATTTGAGAGGAAATAGTGAAAGATTAGCAAAGGACAATGGTAGTGGTCAAGGGTGAGAGAGTGGGAATTCTATATTTACTCTCAAGTTCGGTGGATCACGTTGTTTCTTTGGCCACCGTGAAAAACGAGAAGGCTACCTTATGGCATCAGAGGCTCGGTCACTTGAGCGAAAGCGGCATGAGGGTATTGCAATCTAGAGGTAAGTTGACAAATATGAAAAATGCTAACTTTGATTTCTGTGAGAACTGTGTATTTGGAAAGTAGAAAAGAGTTAGTTTTATGAAGAATGGTAACGAGAAGAAAACCGAGAGATTGGAGTTTGTGCAAAATCTCTTGGAGGTAATTCTTATTTTGTCACTTTCATAGATGATGCAAGCAGGAAAACATGGGCGTTTGCACTTAAGCTGAAATCTGATGTCTTCAAGATCTTCAAGGTATGAAAACCTCTTGTTGAGAATGAAACGGGTTTGAAGGTGGAATGTCTGTTGTCAGACAATGGTGGGGAATTTTGCAATAGAGAGTTCGATGACTATTACTCTACCCACGGGATCAGGAGAGTAAAGACTGTACCGAGGACACCGCAGCAAAATAGTGTGGCTGAGAGGATGAATAGAACCATTGTGGGGCGAGCTCGAAGTATGAGACTACATGCAGGTTTGCCTTTGCAACTTTGAGGAGCCGTTGTAAATACGACAGTCTATCTGATTAACAGGAATCCAGCTAGTGTTTTAAATGGAGGAATTCCAGAGGAGGTGTGGTCTGGTAAGACTGTGAATTATTCATTCTTAAAAATATTTGGTTGTATAGCATATGCACATGTGGACCATGAGATGAGAAAGAAGTTTGATTCTAAATCTCAGAAGTGTGCATTCATTGGATATGGTGGCAACGAATATGGTTATCGCTTGTGGAATTATGAGTATAATATGGTGATTCGTAGAAGAGAGTAGTATTCAATGAGGGCTGTATGTATAAGGACCAAATGGAGAATAAGAGTGAGAAAACAGTTGAGAAAGACTACTTAGAGCTGAATGAGCCACAGGATGGGATGGATCCCATGGATAAAAGAAAGGAAGAAATACCTACATCTGAAGGAGAAGAAATGATTACAGCTGAGAATACACAAGTTTCAGATGAGACCGAACAGGAAAGAGAGCCAATGACTAAAATAGATAGTTCCAGTATTTCATCAGAGAGTGTTCCCACTTTGAGGAGGAGCACGATGATAAGGAAGCCAATCCAAAAGCTTTCTTCCTTTATAACATGTTTTGTATACTGATGCAGGTGAAACAGAGAGTTACCAAGAGGCTATGCAGGATAAGTTTCGTCTTAAGTGGAGCAAGCCATGCGTGATGAGATATCTTCTTTGGAGGAAAATTACACATAGAAATTGGTGAAGTGACCAGAAAAATGAAAATATTGCATAACAAGTGGGTATACAGGGTAAAATATGAGGCAGGAGGGACACGAAGGCTCAAGGCTAGACTTGTGGTGAAGGGATACGGTCAAAGAAAAGGTATTGATTTCAATGAAATATTTGCTCCTATTATCAAGATGACTTTTATCAGACAATACTGAGTATTGTGACTGTGAAAGGATTGTGTTTAGAGCAGCTCGATGTGAAGAGTGCTTTCCTTCATGGTGATTTGGAGGAGGAAATATATATGGAATAGCCGGAGGGATATGAAGTTAAAGGAAATGAGAATTGGGTATGTCGACTGAAAAGGAGTTTGTATGGATTGAAACAGGCGCCGAGGCAATGGTACTTGAAGTTTGACAAGTTTATGTTGGATTCGGATTTTGCCAGATGCAATTCAAATCATTGTGTATATCTAATAAAATTTAAGAATGGTAACTTTATTATACTTACTTTATATGTACATGATATGCCTATGGCAGGTTCATGCATGAAGAAAATCAATGATCTGAAGAGGAAGTTGGCAGAAAAATTTTCTATGAAAGACATGGATGAGGCGAAATAACTTCTTGGAGTGCAAATTATCCAAGATAAGAAAAGAAAAAAATTATGATTATCTTAGGAAGGGTACATCAAGAAGGTGTTGTAGAGATTTAGTATGGAGAATGCAAAACCGATAACTATAACTCTTGGTGGTCAGTTTAAACTGTCAAAGGAGTAAGGTGTTAAGACAGATGAGGAGATGAGACACATGGAAAATGTACCTTATTCATCGACTGTTGGGAGTCTCATGTATGCAATGGTGAGTATAAGACCAGTATTACACATGCAGTGGGAGTAGTGAGTAGATTCATGAACCCTAGAAAGGAACATTGGCAAGTGGTGAAGTGGATTTTCAGGGATTTGAAAGGTACTTCAAAGTATTGTTTGTGTTTTGGGGGTGATAACATTGATGTGTAAGATTTTGTAGATTCGGATCATGCGGATGATAGAGACAATGACAGAAGCATCACATATTATGTCTTTACTGTAGGAGAGACAGCGGTAAACTAGATTTCAAGACTATAATCAATTGTTGCTTTGTCTTCGACAGAAGCGGAATATGTTGCAGCTGCAGAAGCAAGTAAAGAGTTTATTTAGTTGCAGCGATTGATGAGTGAGTTGGGTTTTGATGGAGTGGATTGCAGGTTATTCAGTGACAGTCAGAGTGCAATTCATTTGGCTAAAAACTCAGCGTATTATTTACGGACTAAACATATTCACTTCAGATATTACTTCATTAGATCATTGTTAGAAGATGGCCAATTGGAGTCGGAGAAGATTGAGGGTAGAAAAAATCCTGCAGATATATTGAGAAAGCCGGTTGATGGGAAAAAGTTGAGCTATTACTCAATTTTGGTGCATTTGTGTTGAATGCTGAAATTGGGACTTTAAATAATTGAGATAAAAACTTTGGATAGTAGGATTATCATGTATAGAGATTATAATTTTTCAATAGGTCTCCAAGTGGGAGATTGTTGCTAATGGGCCCTATTGCAGCAGCGGGTTTTGGTCCACCGAAGCCAGTCCAAAATCAGCCCAAACCCATTATGATATATATATATATATATATATATATATATATATATATATATATATATATATATATATATATATATATATATATATATATATATATATATATATATATATATATATATATATGAGTAAACGGGAAATTCATCTGATGTGAAGGGAGTTCCTTCACCGCTGCTTAGGTGGCCCAATAAAATTATTATACATGGTGCCACTAAAAGGACAGTTAAGTGAGTTCTTTTATTTGTTACATTGAGTAGTGCCACATGTAATAATTTTATTGGGCCTCCTAAGTGGCGGTGAAGGAACTCCCTTCACTGCCGGTGAATTTCCCGTTCACTCTCTCTCTCTCTCTATATATATATATTATAAATACTTACACGTCATATTTTTTGCTCAGGTAGATGGTGGAGGTTCCACTAAGTCATGGATTCCTCTATATGCGTAGAAAGTTCCAAGAAGTGTTCAAGACGTTCTTCATTCACTTTAAACACAAGATCAGTTTTAGTGTTTTTAATTTCAATTGCATTGCACCATGAGGATATACAGTTTTACTATAAATGGTCTTGACCATTGTGAATGCAATTTCCCGAAGAATAATTAAAGTCATGAATCATATAAGGGCACCATATTAGATGGATTAAACACACGATGCAAGACGTGTTGGTCATGCCTTACTTTCATCTTCTCCTTAAAAATGCGCGTGCTTCCGTACGTATCACGTCTTAATTCATCATGTTCAATAAGTTAAAGTTTCAATAGAGGGTCTACTATATTTAAGTCTAAATTAATGGTTTTTAATGCCAATATACTTTATGTTTAAGTTCAATTGGAAGGTGACAAGCTTTACCATTGACTAATCTATATTGTGACATACTTAGGGGTATTTTCAAAGCCGAATGATAAGCCCATAAGGCATCAACTAGTCACAGGGATAAATATTTGAGAATAGGTGTTACCGATTTTCTAAAATTTGTTTAATTTCCCTATTGACAAGTTTTACTTATCTGTTTGATTGTTTGTGATATGATGTAGAAATCTTATGTGTGATGCAACACTTTCTTATCAGTTCTCAAAGTATCGATCACAAAATAGGAACTCCTATCACTTATGACGACTAAGGGTTGACAATATATTTTCTTTAAAAAACTTAGTTACATATTGTTGATCATAATTTCTACAATCTATAATTTCTACCCATTTAGAGATATAGTCGACGGCTATGATGATACATAAATATCTGTTCAAAGAAGAAAAATTGACAGATGAAGTCGATGCCTTAGTATTCAAATGTCTAAAGTGTGAGTATTAGTGTCAGAGGCATGTTATTCCTCCTGGTTAGTGCTCCTAGTTTCTGAAATGCTTCACATCTACAATATTTATGGATGTCTTTAAATATAGTGGGTCAGTTGAATCTTTTTAGATGAAAAATGCCTCCCACAGGCCTTGCTTTGAATCTCGTCATCAGACACACAACACCTAATATTTTGATCCGAACAATACTGAAATAAGGATCACCAAAAAAGAATCAGCCACTACAAGAAAATGAGTTTATAGTGATGATATCTTAGTGACAAGTATTTAAATTGTCACTGAAATTGATTATTTGTGACAAAAATTAAATGTTGTCACAAATATTATGTTTTTAGTGACGGAGATAAATAATTGTCACAAAAATATAATTTTTTGTGACAACAGATAAAAACTTGTCACAAAAACACAGTTTATAGTGACGCGAAAGAAATTTCGCTACTAAAATATAAGGTTTTTAGTAACGATGACTAAAATTTGTCACTAAAAAATAGTTTTCAATGATGCTAACAAAAACTTGTTGCTAAAACTTAAATATTTCAGTGACAACAAAGGAAAAATGTCACTACATTTAATTTTCAGTCACGAAGGCTACAATTCGTCACTGAAAAGTAAATTTTTTCTGTGACAACTAAAAAAATTGTGACTAAAACTGAGTAATCAGTAACAGAAACTTTATGTCGTCACTAAAACATAAATATCTTTTGTGACAATGAAATAACGTATCACTAAAACTTAATATTCAGTGAAGAAAAATATAGTTCGTTACTAAAACATAAATTTTCATGTGACAAATTGAATAATTGTCACTAAAACAAAGTTTTCAGTGAAGAAAACTAAATACCGTCACTAAAACATAAATTATTTTTGTGACAAATTACAAACATGTCACTAAAACTAATTGTTCAGTGATGAAAACTAAATATTGTCATTAAATTTTAAATTGTTTTAGTAGCAAGTAATAAACTAGTCACTAAAATTGAGTTTTCAGTGACGAAAATTAAATATTGTTACTAAAACACAAAATTTTGAGTTACAACGAAAAAAAATTTCAACTCAAATATAAAAATCAATTACAACTATTTTTAATGGTCACAAACATTTTTTTTTGTGAGAAATTATAAGTTACAATTTTTTTTATTTTAAAATACTTCTATAAAATTATCAACTTATAACAATCATGAAAGTTCAATTATTTATTTATTTTTTTACATCTAATCTTGATCGTCTATCCATATCTTATGATACAATAACTCCTTGAACTATTAGAAAAATAATACAAATAGAATTACAATGTTTAACATATATATATATATATATATATATATATATATATATATATATATATATATATATTTATTTATTTATTTATTTAACCTAACTTTATTTCGACCGTCTATCCAAAAACTATATGATAAAATAACTCTTCAATCTATTGTAATTGGAATATAAATAGAATTATAATTCTTAATCTAATCTATTTATTTAACCTAAACCCTATCATAGCCGTCTATCCAGATTCTATGATAAAATAAACCCTCAATCTAATTATATTTATAATACAAATAGAATTTTAATTATAATACAAATCTGCTTATTAAGAATATATAAAACCTAACTCCCACGTTCGGCCGCTTATCTATCCTATAAACCCCGTTCGGGCCCTCTCCCAGAGCGCTGCATCTCCCCCACTCGCCCGCGTTCGCTGTCGTCCACTCGCCCACTCACCGGAGATCAACAGTGCTGTCGTCCGCTCGCCCGCTCGCCCACTCACCGGAGATCAACAGTGCTGTCGTCCACTCGTCCGCTCGCCCGCTCACCGGCATCGCTGTGGTCTGCTCGTCTGCTCGCCCGCTCACCGGCAGCGCTGTCGTCCGCTCGCCCGCTCACCGGCAGCGCTGTCGTCTGCTCGTCCGCTCACCCGCTCACCGGACATCAACAGCGCTGTCGTCCGGACCGCAGTCGCCCGCTTGCCTGCGCGCCGCAGTCCCTCCGCCCTCCATCCGATCCGCAAGCAGCTGCTCGATCTCCGCAGTCCCTCCGATCTGCAAGCACACGAGCGCACCCACTCTTCGAAGCAGCACACGAGCGCCCGCTGATCCGCATCCAATCTGCACCCGCGCGCCCTCTCCGAAACAGCACACGATCTCCCTCACGAAGAGAAGCGCCCTCTCTCCCTCATATCTGCAAGGAACAGCGCCCGTGCCCCCTCGATCTGCAAGGAGCAACTATCTAAGTTCAGCCGCTCTCCAACAGAATTGCGAGGAATCGCTAGGTATGAAGTCATACAAATTTTTTTTTGTGTTAATGTTAACTCAAATTCACAATTTATAAGCTGATGGTTTTTGAACTCAAAGGATTAAGAATATCTAGGCGTCCAGTTTATATTATTTAGTTTATCCAACTCACAATCACAATTTTCAGTTTACATTATTTAGTTTATTCAACTTTAGCTCTATAATATTTAAAATCAAACAATCAATTAATATTAAGAATCTTGAAAACCCAGCAACTTTCTAATATGTTTTATGTTGAAAATTAAGTTTTTCTTGTCAAGAATCCAAACACAGACTAGATATTTTCCCTACTAAATTTTTATTACTATTTAAAACTCCACTAGAGTTCTTTTGTTGTGTTGGGTTTAACGACTGCAAAGAGATTGGTAAGTTCAGTAAACTTTTCTGAGTTCATCACTTCTTAGTAGCTATTCGTAGATACAACAAGATAAATAGTTATAACTAAAAATATAATGGAATAAATGGTAGAATATCAAAATTAAACTAATTTTAAAACAAAAACCTTGTCATTTTCAATGCATTTCTACTATTTTTGTTTCCAAGACATACAGTATAGCGATAAAAAAACCAAATTAAATCTTTTTTTAATTAGCAAAGCAGTGGGCTAGGATTTCCAATGTTATACTAGTAAGAAAATTAATGAAATAAATTATATAGAGTTTACATATATTAGTAGGAATCTAAAATGATTGAGGTAAGATAGAGCAAGAAACACCTCAAACTGATGTCTTTGGCTTCCTGATAACGTTCATTCTTCTATTCCTAATACAACCTATCCATTGTTATATTACAACTCATGTAGGTAAGGATGGTAGACAAGAAATGGATGGAAATTCCCAATAGAGCAAGCATTGAATATATAAAAGGAGTCGATGATTTCCTTGATTATGCTTTTTCACAGCCTGGAGTCACAGATAGAGTACGTTGTCCATGTAACAACTGCAGAAATACTGTTTATAAATTTCGCAAGGAAGTGAGACTTGACTTATTTAAGAAAGGTATTGTGAACAATTATAAAGTATGGGTGCTTCACGGAGAAAAGTATGGGGAACATGTTGATTCATCAAATATTATAGATGTTAGTAATCAGGATGCAGAAAATCATATGGATCAAGATGATATGATAGGAGTAATACATGATACATTCGGCTACAAAAATGTATCAGTTGAAAAAGAAGGTGACAGTAGCGATCCACAAGAGCCAAATGAGGAAGCCAAAAAAATTTATCGGTTACTTGAAGATGCTAATGTCAAATTATACCCCACTTGTGAAAAATTGGCGAAGTTGTCATTTATAGTTAAGTTACTACACATTAAATGTCTTAATAATTTGAGTGATACAACAATTGATGATTTGTTAAAACGTTTTAAAGAAGCTCTTCCAAATGATGCATTGATACCAGATTCTTATTACGAGGCAAGAAAAATTATTCACGATTTAGGTCTCGATTACATCAAAATAGATGCATGTAAGAATGATTGCATCTTATATTGGAGGGAGCATGCAGATACACAGTCATGTCCTACTTGTGGACTTTCTCGATGGAGAGATTCAAATAAACATTCAAAAATTCCACATAAAGTACTTCGTTACTTTCCATTGAAAACAAGACTACAAAGGTTATTTATGTGCAAAGATGTAGCTAAAGAAATGAAATGGCATAAAGAGAAACGTATCGATGATGGCATAATGAGGCATCTAGCGGATTCAATTGCTTGGAAATCATTTGATGAGCAGTATAAGGTATTTGCTGCAGATCCGAGGAATGTCAGGCTCGGCTTAGCAAGTGACGGTTTTCAACCTTACGGTAATATGAGCTCTTCACATAGTATTTGGCCAGTGGTTCTTGTACCATATAATTTTCCGCCATGGTTATGCATGAAGCAATCGTACTTCATGATGTCACTTCTTATTCCCGGTCCAAAGTCTCCAGAAAATGATATTGATGTTTATTTAGAGCCACTTGTTGAGGATTTAAAAAACCTATGGGAAGATGGAGTATATACATATGATGCACACAATCAGCAAAATTTTAAATTACATGTTGCTATTATGTGGACTATTAATGATTATCCTGCGTATGCTAATTTATCTGGATGGTCTACGAAAGGAAAACTAGCTTGTCTTTGCTGTGACAAAGATACTTCTTCACTCTCGATTCGTAGCAAATTATGTTATATGGATCATCGTCGTTTTTTTGCCACAGAATCATCCGTGGAGAAATAATACAAAAATATTTAATGGAAAAAAGGAGGATAGAGTTGCTCCAGAGATGTTAACAGGAGAAGGCGTGCTTGATCAACTACGTCCTTTCAAAAATATTATTTTTGGAAAAGGACTTAAAAGAAAACGGAGTGAGTCAAATATTGTATATAATTGGAAGAAGAAAAGTATATTTTTTAATTTGCCTTATTGGAAAAATCTCAGATTGCGCCACAATATTGATGTAATGCATACCGAAAGAAATATTTCTGATAATATTATAGGAACGGTGATGAATATTAAAGGGAAGACCAAAGACACTTTAAAAAGTCGGTATGATCTTATTGATATGGAAATTAGAAAGAAACTTCATCCTTATTTTGATGATAAAGGTCAAGTACGTTTACCTCATCCTTCTTATATTTTATCATCGGATGAGAAGATAATTTTTTGTAAATTTCTGGCTAATTTAAAAGTTCCAGATGGATTCTCAGCGAACATATCTCGATGTGTAAATATTGATGGGAAAACAATATCTGGTTTGAAGTGTCACGATCATCATATTCTTCTACAACGAGTTTTACCACTTACCATACGTGGATTGTTACCGAAGGATGTCTGTGAACCACTGATTGAGCTGAGTAACTTTTTCAGAATATTATGTTCAAAGTCATTACGACATGATGATTTAGATCAACTTGAAAGTCAGATTGTATTAACGTTATGCAAACTTGAGATAATATTTCCGCCTTCTTTTTTCGATGTGATGATTCACTTACCGGTTCACTTAGCAAGCTGGTCCAGTACAATATCGATGGATGTACCCAATTGAAAGGTAATTATCATTGCTTACGTAATTAGATTTTGAAATGGTTTATTTAGCTTTAAATTGTAAAACTTTATTTGATTGTATTTGTTTATTATAGGTATCTACGAACACTTAAGTCGTATGTTCGCAATAAAGCTCGCCCTGAAGGATCGATTGCAGAAGGATATATTGCGGATGAGTGCTTAACATTTTGTTCCAGATATCTTCAAGGTGTTCGTACTAGATTCAATCGAGCTCCACGAAATGATGATGATCATACTATTAAGACGGGGCTAGCTATTTTTGAAAGGAACGGTGCTGCGAAAGGAGCGTACAAGTCACACTATCTTAATAACGAGGAATTTATTCAAGCACAAATGTATATACTCCAAAATTGTGAAGAAGTTTGGCAATTTATTACGTAAGTAAAGATAAAAATTTTTAAAATAAAATAATCAGGTTGATAATTCTAACTACTATTATTAAACTTTTCTACTTGTTCTTTCACAGCGAGCATAAAAATGACATGCAAAATAAAAATGCAAGAACTGGAGCTGAGAGACACATTAAAGAGTTTCCAACATGGTTTTATAAATGTGTAGGCATTCATTTTTTAATCCCTTTTGAATATAGATCAATTTTGTGTAAGAGTTATAAAAATGTTGTTTAACATGGTTCATTATATTCTTTGTTAAATAGGTATCGAAGCTTCATTCCGAAGGACTTACAAATGATGATCTTTTTAATTTAGCTATTGGTCCACAAAAGTTGTGTCATCGATATTCGATGTATGTTGTAAATGGTTTTCGATTTCACACACGAGATCGTTCATTGGGAAAGAAAACTCAAAATAGTGGCGTGGTTGTTAGAGGGGATGATTCATCTTCTGAAAAGGAATATTATGGGGTTTTAGAAGATATTATTGAGTTATCATATATTGGAGGTAAAAAGGTCACTCTTTTCAAGTGTCATTGGTGGGATGTAGCCCACCTAGGAAGAGGATATAAGGTTGATAAATATGGATTTACAACCGTGAATATTAATGAGTCTTTGAGCAGCAATGAGCCTTTTGTATTAGCATGTCAAGCGGAACAAGTTTTTTATATTGAAGATCTTGCAAATAAGGATTGGCTTGTTGTGGTCAAAGCAAAACCTCGTGATTTTTATAATATGCCACTAAGCACAAACAGCTTGGACACTGAAGATGTAGATATTTCAGAAGATGAAGATGCTTATCAAGAAGAGGAATTTGATCGTGCCTTCAATATCAACCAAGCCATAGAAAATGATAATATCTCAGTAATGCTTACGAGAGATGATATCGAACCTGAACATATTGATGCTGATATAGAGAAAGATATCAGAAGTTCAAATGTACAAGAATTTATTAGTGATAGTGATGATGAGATTGACGTGTTACATAATGTAGATGATGATATTCATGATTTTTCATCAGACAGTTATTCATCTGATCAATAAATGATGTTTCTAGATTTTTTCATTATCTTTTAAGGAATTTTCACTGTTTTATTTCACTTTTGTTTACTTCTTTGTATAAATATTTATTTGTTTTGTAATTGTTATTAATACAAGGATTTATTTATGTCTTTCTATGATTTTTAATTTATTGTCTGAAATTGTTGAGCTAACACATTTTTTCTGTTATAGAATAAGATATGTCTAACAGAGGAAGAGGAGGATATGTAAAGAATTCTAGGCGTGATAAGGGAAAAAATCCTTATAATGAAGCTACTTCCCCTTTAAATGTGCAGCAAGAGCCACAATCAATGACACAAAAACAAGTAGGCAGTCCACTTCTATCTATACAACCACAATCAGAGAATCGATTTCTACAAGTAGATAGAGAATCCCCAAGCAGTGCAGGTATACATATTTATTTAATTAATTGATATGCAAATTTTAATTTCATCTAAAAAACTAATATTGCTATTTCTTTTAGTAGCCTCTTGTACTATAAATAATAGAGGAGTTAGAGGAAAATATAAAAGTTACAAGGTTGATGAGAAGATAAAAATTGGTGGCCAAAAGTTAAACATTGATATACCTGAGGATATTCTGAGAGCAGTAGGAGATAATGCCAGAGATATCGTTAATTATTGTGGATTAACGGTTCGAAATTATGCTCCCTTAAACGTTAATCGTTGGCAAGACGTTGTCAATGTTGTGGGTGAACAAATGTTACAACTAATGAAGGTACATAAGTGAAGTTTTTCTAATGATTTCGTAAATATCAAGTACTTAATGTTTTAATTACTTTTATTTCTAACTAAGATCTCCATGCAGGAAAAGTTTAAGGTTGATCCCCGTAATGATCTTCGGTTTGATGCATTCATACTCTCTACAATGCAACGGCTATACAGGTGTTGGAAAAGTCGTTTGCATTTGACTTATAAAAGATTCGACACAGATGAAGAAAGAATGATAAACATTCCTAGAGATATATCACCAGAAGCGTGGAATGCTTTAATTCAATATTATTCTTCTGACTCATTTCAAGTCATGACTTTAGCTATGACTGATATTTTTTAATTTTAATATTTGTTAATATTATTAATTAATGTTATAGTACTAATAATGTTTTATTACTATATTTTAGAAAATAAGCAAGCAGAATTCAGATAACAGGGCAAAATTGAAGACAAACATTCATGTGGAACCAAATCATTTGCGGAGGTTGAAGAATCAACTGTAAGTAAATTAAAATTTATACTATGATAATATAAATCATATCTTCATTGGTCTAGAAATATTTTGATTATAACGTAATAATACATGTCTCATAAAAACAGAGGAATCCAATAACGGGTGAGAAAGCAGAACCAGATGATATTTGGTTAAAATAGCACACTAAATTGAATGCACAAGGAGATTTACAGTGGTCTGATGCGAAATCACAAGAAATACATGTCAGTGTTTATATTATCCCTACTTTATGTTGCACTTATTTACATTCATTTACATATATTCCTCAGTTGTATCAATATATGTCCGTAGTTTTGCACTTATTTACATTCATTTACATAAGCTGTGCACTAAATTGATTACAAATTATAACAAACAACCATGGATAGCTTTAAAATTTTATATTCTGTTTTAGAAGTTTATTTTATTACTCTCATAAAAATGTCACAGTAATTTGATGATATTTTGACTGAAAAGTAGATATATTTCTCAGTTGTATCCATATCTGTCCGGAGTTTGAATTATGCACTTTATTAAGTAGGAATTATACCAAATCAACCTAAATTACACTGAAATTTAATATCCTATTTTAGGATTAATTTTTTAAACTCTCATAAAAATTTCACATTAATTGGTTGTGATTATGACCTCAAACTAAAATTTTCTCAACTGCACCGGTATCGGACTGGTGCATAAGCGGTGCATTAAATTGATTACAAATTATAACAAACCACCATGGATAGCTTTAAAATTTTATATTCTATTTTAAGAGTTTGTTTTCATACTCTTATAAACATTTCAGAGTAATTTGATGATATTTTGACTAAAAAGTAGATATATTCCACAGTTGTATCCATATCTATCCGGAGTTTGAATTTTGCACTTTATTAAGTAGGAATTGTACCAAATTAACCTAAATTATATTGAAATTTAATATCCTACTTTAGGATTATGTTTTTAAACTCTCATAAAAATTTTACATTAATTGCTTATGATTATGACCTCAAACTAAATTTTTCTCAGCTGCACCGGTATCGGACTAGTGCATAAGCGGTGCACTAAATTGATTACAAATTATAACAAACCACCATGGATAGCTTTAAAATTTTATATTCTGTTTTAGGATTTTGTTTTCATACTCTCATAAAAATTTCACAGTAATTTGATGATATTTTGACTGAAAGGTAGATATATTCCTCAGTTGTATCCATATCTGTCCGGAGTTTGAATTTGGCACTTTATTAAGTAGGAATTGTACCAAATCAACCTGAATAACATTGAAATTTAATAATATTTTAGGATTATGTTTGTAAACTCTCATAAAAATTTAATATTAATTGGTTGTGATTATGACCTCAAACTAAATTTTTTCTCAGCTGCACCAGTATCGGACTGGTGCATAAGCGGTGCACTAAATTGATTACAAATTATAACAAACCACCATGGATAGCTTTAAAATTTTATATTCTGTTTTAGGAGTTTGTTTTCATACTCTCATAAACATTTCACAGTAATTAGATGATAATATGACTGAAAAGTAGATATATTCCTCAGTTGTATCCATATCTGTCCGGAGTTTGAATTTTGCACTTTATTAAGTAGGAATTGTACCAAATCAACCTGAATAACATTGAAATTTAATATCCTATTTTAGGATTATGTTTTTAAATTCTCATAAAAATTTCACATTAATTGGTTGTGATTATGATCTCAAACTAAATATTTTCTCAGCTGCACCAGTATCGGACTGGTGCATAAGCGGTGCACTAAATTGATTACAAATTATAACAAACCACCATGGATAGCTTTAAAATTTTATATTCTGTTTTAGGCGTTTGTTGTCATACTCTCATAAAAATTTTACAGTAATTTGATGATATTTTGATTGAAAAGTAGATATATTCCTCAGTTGTATCCATATCTGTCCGGAGCTTGAATTTTGCACTTTATTAAGTAGTAATTGTACCAAATTAACCTGAATTATATTGAAATTTAATATCCTATTTTAGGATTATGTTTTTAAACTCTCATAAAAATTTTACATTAATTGGTTATGATTATGACCTCAAACTAAATTTTTCTCAGCTGCACCGGTATCGGACTAGTGCATAAGCGGTGCACTAAATTGATTACAAATTATAACAAACCACCATGGATAGCTTTAAAATTTTATATTCTATTTTAGGATTTTGTTTTCATACTCTCATAAAAATTTCACAGTAATTTGATGATATTTTGACTGATAGGTAGATATATTTCTCAGTTGTATCCATATCTGTCCGGAGTTTGAATTTGGCACTTCATTAAGTAGGAATTGTACCAAATCAACCTGAATAACATTGAAATTTAATATCCTATTTTAGGATTATATTTGTAAACTCTCATAAAAATTTAACATTAATTGGTTGTGATTATGATCTCAAACTAAAATTTTTCTCAGCTGCACCAGTATCGGACTGTTGCATAAGCGGTGCGCTAAATTGATTACAAATTATAACAAACCACCATGGATAGCTTTAAAATTTTATATTCTGTTTTAGGAGTTTGTTTTCATACTCTCATAAACATTTCACAGTAATTAGATGATAATTTGACTGAAAAGTAGATATATTCCTCAGTTGTATCCATATTTGTCCAGAGTTTGAATTTTGCACTTTTTTAAGTAAGAATTGTACCAAATCAACCTGAATAACATTGAAAATTAATATCCTATTATAGGATTAAGTTTGTAAATTCTCATAAAAATTTCACATTAATTGGTTGTGATTATGATCTCAAACTAAATATTTTCTCAGCTGCACCAGTATCGGACTGGTGCATAAGCGGTGCACTAAATTGATTACAAATTATAACAAACCACCATGGATAGCTTTAAAATTTTATATTCTGTTTTAGGAGTTTGTTTTCATACTCGCATAAATATTTCACAGTAATTTGATGATATTTGGACTGAAAAGTAGATATATTCCTCAGTTGTATCCATATCTGTCCGGAGTTTGAATTTTGCACTTTATTAAGTAGGAATTGTACCAAATCAACCTGAATAACATTGAAATTTAATATCCTATTTTAGGATTATGTTTTTAAACTCTCATAAAAATTTTACATTAAGTGGTTGTGATTATGACCTCAAACTAAATATTTTCTCAGCTGCACCGGTATCGGACTGGTGCATAAGCGGTGCACTAAATTGATTACAAATTATAACAAACCACCATGGATAGCTTTAAAATTTTATATTCTGTTTTAGGTGTTTGTTGTCATACTCTCATAAAAATTTTACAGTAATTTGATGATAGTTTGATTGAAAAGTAGATATATTCCTCAGTTGTATTCATATCTGTCCGGAGTTTGAATTTTGCACTTTATTAAGTAGGAATTGTACCAAATTAACCTGAATTATATTGAAATTTAATATCCTATTTTAGGATTATATTTTTAAACTCTCATAAAAATTTTACATTAATTGGTTGTGATTATGACCTCAAACTAAATTTTTCTCAGCTGCACCGGTATCGGACTAGTGCATAAGCGGTGCACTAAATTGATTACAAATTATAACAAACCACCATGGATAGCTTTAAAATTTTATATTCTATTTTAGGATTTTGTTTTCATACTCTCATAAAAATTTCACAGTAATTTGATGATATTTTGACTGATAGGTAGATATATTCCTCAGTTGTATCCATATCTGTCCGGAGTTTGAATTTGGCACTTTATTAAGTAGAAATTGTAACAAATCAATCTGAATAACATTGAAATTTAATATCCTATTTTAGGATTATATTTGTAAACTCTCATAAAAATTTAACATTAATTGGTTGTGATTATGACCTCAAACTAAAATTTTTCTCAGCTGCACCAGTATCGGACTGGTGCATAAGCGGTGCGCTAAATTGATTACAAATTATAACAAACCACCATGGATAGCTTTAAAATTTTATATTCTGTTTTAGGAGTTTGTTTTCATACTCTCATAAACATTTCACAGTAATTAGATGATAATTTGACTGAAAAGTAGATATATTCCTCAGTTGTATCCATATCTGTCCAGAGTTTGAATTTTGCACTTTATTAAGTAGGAATTGTACCAAATCAACCTGAATAATATTGGAATTTAATATCCTATTTTAGGATTATGTTTGTAAATTCTCATAAAAATTTCACATTAATTGGTTGTGATTATGATCTCAAACTAAATATTTTCTCAGCTGCACTAGTATCGGACTGGTGCATAAGCGGTGCACTAAATTGATTACAAATTATAACAAACCACCATGGATAGCTTTAAAATTTTATATTCTGTTTTAGGAGTTTGTTTTCATACTCGCATAAAAATTTCACAGTAATTTGATGATATTTTGACTGAAAAGTAGATATATTCCTAAGTTGTATCCATATCTGTCCGGAGTTTGAATTTTGCACTATATTAAGTAGGAATTGTACCAAATCAACCTGAATTACATTGAAATTTAATATCCTATTTTAGGATTATGTTTTTAAACTCTCATAAAAATTTTACATTAAGTGGTTGTGATTATGACCTCAAACTAAATATTTTCTGAGCTGCACCGGTATCGGACTGGTGCATAAGCGGTGCACTAAATTAATTACAAATTATAACAAACCACTATGGATAGCTTTAAAATTTTATATTCTATTTTAGGAGTTTATTTTCATACTCTCATAAAAATTTCATAGTAATTTGATGATATTTTGACTGAAAAGTTGATATATTCCTCAGTTCTATCCATATCTGTCCGGAGTTTGAATTGTGCACTTTATTAATTAGGAATTGTACCAAATCAACCTGATTTACATTGAAATTTAATATCCTATTTTAGGATTATGTTTTTAACTCTCATAAAAATTTCACATTAATTGGTTGTGATTATGACCTCAAACTAAATATTTCTCAGCTGCACCGGTATCGAACTGGTGCATAAGCGGTGCACTAAATTGATTACAAATTATAACAAACCACTATGGATAGCTTTAAAATTTTATATTCTGTTTTAGGAGTTTATTTTCATACTCTCATAAAAATTTTACAGTAATTTGATGATATTTTGACTGACAAATAGATATATTTCTCCGTTGTATTCATATCTGTCCGGAGTTTGAATTGTGCACTTTATTAAGTAGGAAGTATACCAAATCAATCTGAATCACATTAAAATTTTATATCCTATTTTAGAATTATATTTTTAAATTCTCATAAAAATTTCACTTTAATTGGTTAAGATTTTTCCCTCTAACTTGAATTTGTATTATATTTTTGGAGTTTGTTTTGACCATTGTTACTAATGCCTTTATTTATTATTATTTATTTACAGGGAAAACTACATGAGCTTGTCGTGAAACAAACACAAGATGATGAACCTCAGATGTCTCGTGATGACATATTGCTTCATGTGCTTGGTGAGAAATCAGGATATTTTCGAGGAAAAGGAGCAGGGAAAAGGCCTCCGAGTAAAAGACCTCGGCAGGATGTTCAGGAGCAAGTAGAGAAGGCTATAAGTGATGCTAGAGAGTCAATGATGGTTGAAGTGGCTCAAAAAATTAGAGAAGAAGTTCAGACAGAGTCAGATGAGAAATTAAAGAAACAGCTAGCTGAGTCGGATGAGAAATTAAAGACACAGCTAGATGAGTCAGATAAGAAGTTGAAGACAAAGTTACAAGAGGTACGAGCTGAAATTAGAGCTGAGATGCAAGCTGAGTTCGAGTCCATGTTTCAAGAGAGAATGGCTTCTTTTTTTGGTTCTATATCACAATCAAAAAATTGATTTTTATGTGTTTATATGGATTTAATACTTTGCTGCGGACAAAAACAAGTTACAATTTTTGAAAGACTGGATCGTTTTTCTTACGAATATTTTAGCATGTTTATGTGATGAATTTTATTTTTCTATTATACATCATTGATATATATATCAGCTAATTATAAAACATCTCTTGTGAATATGGTGTTTGAAAATATGAATGATTGTATATGAATGACTGTATATATTGTATTTGTAACAGATATGTGTATTAGCTATTTGAAGATGCAATTAATATCGTCACTGATAAATTTATTTGTGACAATTGATAGAGTCACAGAATTTATGTTTTAGCGACAATACACATTGTTGCAAATTTTAACTTTTAGTGACGCTACAAGAAACTTGTCACTAATAATTACCTATTTGTGACAATATTTGTCGTCACTAATTTTGTAATTAATGTTATTATATAATATTATATATATATGTAGTGACAAATAGTCATTTTTCTGTGACACGTATTGTTATGACAAATTAGATTTAGTGATGACGAACATCGTCACTAAAGAGTTATAATAGTGACAATGTAATAGTTTTTCTGTCACAAGTTTTATTGTCACAAATACGATTTAGTCATGTTGAAAGTCGTCACTGAAGCGTCGTAATAGTGACGATATAATAACTTTTTAGTGACAACTATTGTTGTCACCAATACGAATTAGTGATGATATTAGTTGTCACAAAAAAAATGTTATAGTGACAATCTAGTAAGTATTTTGTGACAAGTCATCAATGTCACTGAAAACTAAGTCGTCACTGAAGAGTCGTAATAGTGACGATATAATAACTTTTTAGTGACAACTATTGTTGTCACCATTACAAATTAGTGACGATATTAGTTGTCACAAAAAAAAACCTATAGTGACAATCTAATTAATGTTTTGTGACAAGTCATAATTGTCACTGAAAACTATTTTCAGTGACGGACACTAAAAGTCGTCACAAAAACCTTCAGTGATGGCCACATAAGCGACGACACTTAGTCGTCACTAAACTCGTCATTGAATATTTTCAGTGACAACTTGAAGACTTTCAGTGATGACTTTTGTCGTCACTAAAAACCCATTTTCTTGTAGTGAGCGTACCTCATTTAGAAATTTATCTTATCCTGAGAACTCCATTGTTGTAGTATTTCACCTGCAATAAGAAAATTCACTATATTAGCAAACTAAAGAGTAGATTGAAAAAAAATAGCTACTCATCAAGGAAGGACTCCCTCATAAGTAGCTCATCATTTCCAAAAGTTAAGCAAGAAAGATAGTCAGTGACCACATTCTCTACTCCCTTTTTGTCTTGAATTTCGATATCGAATTTTTAGAGCAATAGGATCCATTGGATAAGTCTTGGCTTGGCCACCTTTTTCACTAATAGATATCTGAGTGCCAAATGATATGTTTTTTAAAACAATAACATGTGAGGCCAAAATATATGAATGAACTTTATCAAGAGCAAATACTAGGCTAGAATCTCCTCCTCTATAGTTGTATAGTTCATTTGTGCATCGCTGAGGGTCTTGCTAACATATTACACAATGTAAGGCTTCTTATCATTTTGTTGCCCAAGTGCTATACTAATCATATAATCGCTTGCATCACACATGATCATGAATGGTAGTGACCTATCTAAAGGTTTAATTATGGGTCTAGAGGTGAGCATCTCTTTAAGTGTGTCGAATATTGTCTGTTATGTCTGCGTCCATTATAACTACACATCTTATATAAGAAGGTTAGAAAGAGGACTAACAATATTAGTAAAGTCTTTAATAAACCTTCTATAAGAGCCGACATGTCTTAAACATGAGCATATATTATATATACTGTCCTGGATATTGGAATTTTAGAAATAAACTCAACTATTGCCTTATCTATTTCCATCCCTTTAAATAAAACTATATGACGAGAACAATACCCTTCTTTTTACCATAAAATGACACTTTTCCTAATTTAGAAGTATTAGCATATCTCAAGATATATGACAAAATCCTCTAAAATTTGATAAATCCTCTAATTTATTAGAGGATCTCATGATATCTTCCTAACTTAGTATATTTGACTAATCTCTCTAATTAGACAGATTATGTGATTGAGGATTTTATGTAATTAACATCAATTTATATATTCTTTTATTTTTTACATTTTATGTTTACTATCTTCACTTATAAAAGGATGGCTATTGTACAGTTTATAGACATATCAGAATACAAAATTATTCTTCATTCTTTCCCAGCTTATAGTTTTATCATGGTATCAGAGCCTCTCTGAGGTCTTATCTCTTTTTGTTTCTAAGGTCTCTGACCTGCGCCTTGATTCATCGACCTGCTCACATCATCTTGTTCTATGACATGTTGATCCGCGCAGCATCCATTCCATCCGTGTCTTCTGTTACTCTTATTCGGTTAGTATCATCATTTTTCTACGACTTCTTCTAATGAGATTACTCACCTTATAAAGATTATTTTAGATGGCAACAATTACAATGCATGAGCTCAGCAAATGTCAATTTTTCTTATTGGTCGTTGCTTATGGAGGTTTGTTAATTGGTCCAAACCAGCACCCACCAAGACTGGCTCTGAAAGTGCAAAAATGTTTAATGAGCGGCTTGAGGAATGGGAAGGTACTCACTGTAAAATCTTATTTTGGTTTATTAATACCTCAGTTCCCTCTATTTTGAGTCTATTGCCAAAGTTTCGAAATGCCAAACTTGCATGGGATTTTTTGGCGAATCGATTCAACTATTCTATTGATGCTGCTCTTCAATTTTAATTGGAATCTAAGTTATATCAAATGCATCAAGAGTTAGGCCAGTCTATTGTGGAGTTTCACGCTCAGGTTAGTAGCATATGGGATTAGCTCTCTCAGGCTGACCCAAATTTTCCAGACGAAATGTCTAGCCAAGATTTTGCAGATTACTGAGATCGCCATCAGTTTATCCACTTCATGATGCATATTCACGATGATTTTGAAAGTACTAAAGCTTCTCTGCTCCATCAATCTCCTCTTCCTACGCTCGAGACTACTCTCACAGAGCTTATTTCAGAGGAGACATGACAGAAGACTCGTCATATTTATTCTACTGACTTGGTCATGGTTACTGCAACTCCTAACTCCTCCAACTTAGGCCCTCTAGTTGGGGCTGTTGCTTCCGCTAAACCATGCCATTTCAATGGTCATTGTTATTATTGTAAGGAAGAGGGTCATCTCATCTCTGATTGTTCTAAGAGAAAGGCTAAAGAAGTAAGAGATACTTTAAAAGCTCAAATGTCCAAAACTGTTACTGCTGTTTCTACCGGTTCATCCTCTTCGGACAATCTATCTGCTTCCTCTCTCTCTGCAACTGACTTTGAAACTATTGTCAATCAGGTTCTATCCCGTACTTCTACTGCCTTCTCAGTCTCCTTAAGTAAATTATCTTCTTGGATTTTTGACACTGCTTGTTGCAATCACATGACTCCCGATTCTTCTCTCGTATTTAATAAAAATTCCCTAAAACCTCATCCTATCATTTATACTACTGATGGTTCGCATATGTCTATTAGTCATATTTGTCCTGTTTCTACTTCTACTCTTTATGTGCCTGATACATATGTTGTCCCTGATTTAGCTTTAAATTTTCTCTCTGTTGGATAACTTGTTGAACTTGGCCTTATTTTAACTTTTTCTAATAAAGTGTATGATGTGCAGGATCAATAGACGGGCCAGTTAATTGGGACTGGGCGTAAAGTTAGCCGCCTTTTTGAGCTTTATTCCTTATATCTTTCAACTTCTGTTTCTACTCAACCCATTGTAGTATCCATCTCCTCGAGCATTTGGCACTCTTGCCTTAGTCATACTTCCATGCCACGTGTTCAATCTTTAACATCAAGTGGTTACTTAGGAAAAATCAATTTTGAATCATTTGATTGTCTTTCTTGTCAGTTGGGAAAATAGACTGCTTTACCTTTTAATGAAAGTATGTCTTTGTCTTCTACATCTTTTGATCTAATTCATTCAGATATTTGGGGCCCTGTTCCTATTTTTACTAATGGAGGATCTCGTTATTTTGTTATATTTGTTGATGATTATTCATGTTACACTTGGTTTTATCTCTTACATTATCATTCTAAGTTACTTGTGTTTTTTGTGAATTTAAGCAGATGATAAAAACTCAGTTTGATCGGACCATTAAAGTCTTTCGTTCTGATAATGCCATAGAGTACACATCTACTTACTTTCTTCCTGAACTCACACAAGAAGGCATTTTATCTCATCGTTTATGGCCTTACACTTCACAACAGAATGGTCGTGCTGAGCGTAAGCATCATCACATCCTTGATACTATCTTCTCTTTACTTATTTCTTTCTCGCTTCCTAAATCTTTTTGGGGTGAAGCTGCTCCTACAGCCGTTTACACAATTAATCGAGTCCCATCTCCTACTCTCTCAAATCACTCTCCATATAAGATTCTCTATGGAAAGGTACCCGACTATTCTCTTCTGAAAGTTTTTGGCTATGCTTGTTTTGTCTTGCTTCCACCTCATGAGCGTACTAAACTTGAGCCACGTTCTTATCTTTGTTATTTTCTTGGTTATGGCATTGAACATAAGGGTTATCGGTGTTATGATCCTGTTACCAAATATCTTGGTATCTCCCGTCATATTCAGTTTTGGGAACACAAAACTTTCACCAGTATCTCCCATATCTCCTCTGGACTTTTTTCCACCAGTCCTATTTTCACTAATTCCGTACTTGATCTTTTCCTAAACTCTCCTTCTAATGCAGGTACTGAAAACTCATTATGCAGTCACTCAACGTCAGTTTCTGATGCTTTTGGATCATCTGTAGACCCTATTATTGCATCTGACTCTCCTCAGTCTACTTTATCTGTTGGTCCATCCACTACGTCCGATACCCTTGAGTCATCCACCAATTTGGATATTCGTCGTTTCTCTAGGGTATGAACTCTCCCTACTTGTCTCATTGATTATCATTGTTTTTATACTCTTGCCAGTCTTCACGAGCCTCGCACTTATCGCAAGGATAGTTCTAACCCTCTTTGGCAGTAAGTTATGTTCGAAGAATTGGATGCTCTTCACAAGACTCATACATAGGATTTGGTTGATCAGCCTCCTAGCAAGACTATTATTGGCAACAAATGAGTCTACAAAATTAAAACCAATTCTGATGGATCTCCAGTGCAGTATAAAGCTCGTCTTGTGGCCGAGGGGCTATACTCAGGAGTATGGTATTGACTATGAGGAGACATTTGCTCTAATTGCTCGCATTACATCAGTTCGTTCTCTTTTGGCTGTGGCCTTTGCTCGCCAGTGGCCTTTGTTTTAGATGGATGGGAAGAATGCCTTCCTGCATGGTGATCTACCTGAGAATATTTATATGCAGCACCCTCAAAGGTATCTTCATCCTCCTGGTAAGATTTGTCGTCTTAAGAGTGCCTTGTATGGGCTCAAGCAAGCTCTGCGCACTTGGTTTGCCAAGTTCAGTTTCACTATTGGCTAACTTGGTTTTACCTCCAGCCCACACGACTCTGCTTTGTTTACTCATCATACTGATGTTAGTATCACTATTTTGCTCCTTTATGTTGATTATATGATTATTATTGGTAATGATACTTCTGGTATTATTGAGCTTAAGCAGTTTTTATGTCAGCATTTTGAAATGAAGGTTCTTGGCTCTCTTAGATATTTTTTAGGCTTGGAAGTTACTTCTACATCTAATGGCTACTATTTAACTCAGGCCAAGTATTCCTCTGACCTTCTTTCTCGCTCTGGCTTGACTATTGTAAGATGGCTGATAGCCCTCTTGAGTCTAATGTTAAACTTTGTGCTACTGACTGCGAGCTCCTCTCTGATGCTAAACCTTTATTAACAGCTTGTTGGGAGTCTCATCTACATTACTGTTACTCTTATTCGGTTAGTATCAACATTTTTCTATGACTTCTTCTAATGAGATTACTTACCCTATAGAGATTGTTTAAGATGGCACCATTAAATATTACTTCGTGCTATTGACGGCCAGATATTGCCTTCGCCGTGCATCTTGATAGCTAGTTTATGGCTACCCCACGCTCTATTCATTATGATGTTGTTCTTCGTATCCTGTACTATGTGAAGGGTGCTTTATTCCATGGGTTCTATTTTTCATCTCGCTCATTATTGCAATTGCAGATTTACTCTGATGCTGACTGGACAGGTGACCCTACCGATCAATGACTCACCACTGGATTTCTTTTTTTACTGTGTGAATCTCTTATTTCCTAGTGGAGTAAGAAGCAGACTGTTGTTGCTCGCTCTAGTACCAAAGCTGAATATTGCGCTCTTGCTGACACTACTTCTAAACTTCTTTGGATTCGTTGGCTTCTCCAGAATATGGGTATGTCTGAGGACTCTAGTACTCCTATTTATTGTGACAATTATAGTACTATTCAGATTGCTTACAACGATTGCCATTTTGTACTTCATCACCTACAAGCAGGCACTCTTCGTCTTCTCTCAGTTTCGTCGACTGATCAACTTGCCGATATCTTTACCAAAGCCCATCTACCGGGTCATTATCATGATCTCGTTTCCAAACTAAAGATGGTGTCTTCCAAACCATCTTGAGTTTGAGAGGGGATATTAGTATACCTCATGATATATGACAAAATGCTCTAATATTTGATAAATCCTCTAATTTATTAAAAGATCTCATGATATCTTCATAAATTAGTATATTTAACTAATTTTTCTAATTATGCAGATTATGTGATTGAGAATTTTATATAATTAGCATCAATTTGTATATTCTTTGTTTTTTACCTTTTATGTTTTCCACCTTCACCTATAAAAGGATTATAATTGTACAGTTTATAAACATCTCAGAATACAAAGTTATTCTTCATTCTCTTTCAGCTCATAGTTTTATCAAGAAGCAATTTTTTTTGTTAACAAAATTTGATTACGGCTCCTAAATGAGTTAAATATGATTCACAACTATCCCTAAACATAGAGAAGTCATCCATGAAAACCTCAACGCAATCTTCTACCATATCACTAAAATTGCTTAGCATACATCTTTGAAGGTTGGGGTTCATGGCAAAGTTCAAATGACATTCTTCGTAAAGCAAATGTGCTAAAGAGACAGGAGAAAGTAGTTTTCTTCTGATCTTCTAAAGCAATTTCGATTTGATAATAATCAGAATAACCATCTAGAAATAAAAAGTTTGTGACCTACGACTTTTTCAAGAACTTGGTCAAGAAAAGGCAAAGGAAAATGATCTTTCTTCATCACTTGGTTTAATTTCCTGTAATCATTACACATACACCAACGTGTAGCAGTATGAGTAGGCAACATCTCTTCAAACTCGTTTTAAATTACAATTATCCAATTCTTTTTAGGAACAACTGGGATTGGGCTCGCCCACTTACTATCTTCTATTATATAGATAATGCCCACGTCAAGGAGTTCTAATACCTAAGCTTTGACAACTTTTTTCTCTTATTCATTATTCTCTCATTCTTATGAATTTACAAAGATTTATGAGACAACGCTTATCTACTTGGGTAACTTAGAGATTTAATGACTTGTTATATATACTAAGTACAATTGTGATTCCTACGAAAGTGAGTTAGTATATTTTTAACAACCAATCAAATTATTTGGTCAGAATATTACTAGGGACTAGTAGTAAGCTAGTAGGGGTGTGATTAACACTAATATTTTATACCTTTTTTTTATCCAGTTTATATTCTAAGTAGTGTGTTATAATAATTAAATTTAGATTAAAAAGTGATTAATTGTGTACTATATTAAAAGTGACTAATAGATGATTTTATATTTTTTAATGTTCATATTTTAACCAAGATATGATTCAAATTTGAGATCAAACAAAGCTCGAAATATCAATATATTAATGATCGAATGGATCAAAATTGACTTTAACCAAATTTACACAGAAGTCACAACTTTAAGGTCAGATTTAATATAGATATGATCAAAATTGAAAAATATTTATGTCAAAAAAGTTCTAGAGTTGTGAATTATCTTTCAATTGCTACACAATCAACCTAATCGGAGCTCAAATACAAAATTTATTACCATTTTACTAAATGTTGTGTAGAAGAACTATTAGTCCTAGTATGAAAATCATATTTTTCTAGTTGTTTTCTGAATCAATTCTTAGGATCTATTAATTGTGAAACTTAAGGATAGAATTGCTTGGTTAGAAATGATGAGAATTCTCGAGTTCTTCTATGGTTTATCTGTGTCTCGTCTAATTTTTATTTCTTGATTCATATTATTTTCTTTTTTCCATTTTTCAACTACAATGGTTTTACTCAATAACTTTCCAAATTCTTACATGGTTAATTAATCATAATTTTGTATATGTTCGTAACAGTATCCTTTTGGGCATGATTTGTGCTTTTATTTAGAGATGCATATCATAATTCTAATATATCGTTTATTGATTGGATGAATGAGATTATACTAATGTGATCTTGGAATAAAAGATCGAATTTATTTCTTTCCTCTTATATAATATTTGATGGATTGTAATCTTTATATATACTTGAAATAGTTTGTTTTTTGGGTACAGTTCATATTTTCTTTAAATAGGGATACAGATCATGATTTTATATATAGATTATTTCTGAATATACATGGTTATAATAATATAAATATAGATAGAAAAAATAACAAGATGATTTGTAATGTTTAGACAATTAAAATAGAAAATAGAGATGAATTTGAAACCTTTACCATTTTTTTTATTGATTTTCTAAATTTTAATTAATTACTCTTTTTCTTACTCTTATTCCATTAACTCGTGTTTTTCAACACCAACCTATCCTTTTGGATTCGACTAAGATTTATTAAGATTATATTACTTGTCGATCTCTTACATTTGGGAGTGTACGATTTGGATTTAATCAATGCTCATCATTTGATATCATAATATATTAATAATATATATGTACATAATACACTAAATATGATAAGTGACATACTTGATACTGAGTATACTTGATATATGATACACTTAATATACTTGGATGATACTATATGACATAAAACATGAAAATAAAGTCGGAGATTCATGATTGTTAGATATTTGCATGATCTTGACCTAGTTCGGTTCTTATTTATGTTCATGTTGTTCCAGTTATAGATAAATCTTGACTTGGCTTGCTTCCTGATTATCTTGTTTTAGACAATCATGTGCATAGACTTAGCTTGATTTGAGTATTCTGTACTTTGTTTGCATGTATCATGTATTGTTATTATGGGAATACGTGAAAATTATGTTATAGATAAATATATTATCATAGGATGTTTTTATTTATATTTCACAACTAATAGAGGTCGACTTCTTTTACCGTGATGACGCTTGGATATTACTAAGCCATTATTTTTTATTAGTCCTTTCTAATGGGATGTTTGTTATTGTGCATAACATGTAATCTTGATTGGAGTGCTTAGCGGATGACATGGTTCAACATCATGTATCTAGCTGCCGAGTCCCAGACATACATGTATTCCCACAATAATGTTCGATAGCTAAGTTTCGAATAAACATTGGATATTAAATTGGACTTAATATATTATACTTATACTTTGTACTTGTATTTACACTATTACATCTGATTGGCCATATTATATTTACTTAAATGCTTGGAATATATAATTTACGCTCATACATGTTTTCACTTATACCTTGACATCTCTGATCATATTGATACACATGTGATTTATGTATCATTTTGATCTCATTTCTATATACTTTACTTGTCGGGTTTAATCTCTTAGATTTCCATACTCTACGTTTCATTTATAAGTGGAGTGACTTATCAATGATAGTTCTCTAGTGTATAGTACTAGTTCATATAATGAGACCGGAGAGGTGAGGTGTGGCTTCTGTGCAAGGGTATGGCTTATGGAGAGACACTACGAGTATGGGGAGTTGATCGATCACCGAAAGATAAATCATGGAAGGGTATTCGACTTTTGGTGGAAGCAATCTAAAATCGACGTTCGATTCATTCCTTCCTTGCCATGGGTACTTCACCATGAAAGACCTCATTATTATAGTATCACCGGTCTTGGACCTAGATCATGACAGAGGAGATTGAGTTGACTGAGGGAGATGGGCCAGGCATTACAGACTAACCATAAGTGGTCATCCTTTCTGATTACTATGTTTTCTACATCTTCTTTAGCCATGACATTTTCTTAAGATGTTCTTTCAAGTATTATTTTTGTATTATATTTTATGATTATATTTTATATGTGATCTATTATTATATATTATTAGCTTAATGAATGATGGAGTTATTTATATATATGTGTTTTGACTTGTGTTTTAGCAGTCATTTTATGATTATGATATCTTCAATTTGCTTGATTTTGATGGCCTAGGTTTCACCCAAGATTTAGTTTTCTTTCATTTATTCCATCTTCTCAATTTCTTTGCTTCTTTGCACACATGTCTTATCAACTATAGAAAATTATTTGAATTTGGGTCTGGACTCATATCTCTTGCTAATGATCAAACCGCTCCTACTACACATAGAATCTTAAGACTAGTTATATGTCAGATTTTAACTTCAAATGAATAAGATATGATCCAAATAATTTAACACTAAAATTTTCACTTGATAAACCAAATTGATCTATATTCACACACTTTGACCAAACTTTGATAGAATCTAAATTTCGATGAAACACTCATGAGATAGTTTAGAACAATAGTGACCTAGGAAACTAGGCCCACGAGACGTAGAAGGTCTAAATGACCAAGAATTTTGATTTGGTATATTTACTTGTATGATTTGGTTTCCAAATGAGATAGTTATGCTCGTCCAAATTTCATAATCAAAAATGATGGTCACAACCAATCCAATATCCATTGCTCTTTTCTTCCTATGTCTGATCTGATTTATCCCTATCTATTCATATCTTAGATGATTTAGATCTTTCTCAGCCTTATCTCGTAAGTGATTCTTGATAAAATCAATCCATAAGTTCAGTTTCTTAATTAATCTGAATTTCATCATAAATCTCCTGATCAAATCATGTCTGTATGATCAAAATCGCATCAAATGATTTAACTCTATCTAGAGCAGGGATCTCTTGGGGACCCACCACCATGATCGCCAATAGATAGTCGCCCAAATAGTTTGAATGGTCATTTTTGCCTTCCAAGATCTAGATGATCAATTAATGGTCATTCATATTCATTGGCATATAAACTATACAGACTCTAAATCTCAAATCCAACTTTACATCCGCTCAACTGCATCAATTTATCCTAGATTAACTACTCATAGGCTCAAAATAGAGTCTGGTTGAGAAATTTATGGTTATTTAAAATTTTAATCAGTTGTCAATAATATTAAAAAAATTTAAAAATCCTAATTTATCTTCATAAGGTCAAATAAAATTAAATAAATTACTAATAAAATCATATCCTATTCTCTCACTATTGAATATTAGATTTAGGTATATTCAATCTCAATAATAAAAGCTTTTGATTGTAACACAAAAATCCTAACAAAGTTATCATCTTATCCTTAAACTACATCAAATGAATCTCAACCATACAATCAAAGAGATTATACAAAACTCAATTTTATCAGTCCAGATCATAAAGTTTCTATGAGTAGCCCCTATGTCTCCTTAAACCAAAAAAGCAAAAAATAAAAGAAGAGACAATAGAAATTTTGTGGTGAAAGGAGGTGATTTTTGGAGTTTCAGGTGCACATCACATGATCATTTGACATTCCAGTCGTCCAATTTTTCCTTCACTCGTCATTCATCTAATGCTACAATCACCAAATAGAGAAGCTTGTTAAACTCTTACTATTTCAATTTTTTATTCAATTTAATGTTAATTTACCATATTTTTTAGTTTCAGTCTCTCGTAATTAAATTCTCTCCCGTAATAACTACTCTCTCTCTCTCTCTGTATCTCTCTCTCTCTTTCCTATGTCCTGAATAAAAGGCGACTCTTAGGATCCCTCTGCCTCGCTCTCTCCCCCCTGCCCAGAATCAAAGCCAACGCCTCCTTTATCAGATTCTCCTCTCTCTAATCGGGCGGGCAGCAAGGTGCTGCTAAGCTGAGACGCCGTTAGCAGAGGAGCCGACGCGCTCGAACGAAGAACACTCTCCTCCATCAACTGCTCCTTCATCTTTCGATTGTCGCTGACACCTCTGTGCTCCGAGTCCACCTATCATCGCTGTCGTTGCTCTGTGCTCAAGTCAGTTCTGGCCTTGCTCCTCTGCATTATAGTGAATATAAGTGCCATAGATTTATATTTTTCTTCATTTTCAATAGATAAGTTATAATTTATCACATTAATAATTTTTATTTTTTCTTGTAAACCAGTGTCTCATATACTTGTGAAGCCTGATTATTTAATAAGTTTGATTTGGTAGTTCAGTGCAAGCATTAGAACACAACAATTACTTTCAGTGAAAAATTGGCAATCATATATGATCATGCATATTAGTAATGCGATATTATATTAAAATTGGGGGTGAAGTGCTAAGATTAGTGGCAAATTCCTCCATCTCCTTAAAACTAAAATGTAATTACAACATTTAAAAATTAATATGGGGATGATTGGTATGAAGTTAAAATTCCATCGAATATGTTATTATCATCTAAAAAAGTTGAATCAGAGAAGCAACATTTAATAAGAATAACTTGAGTAAAATTCAATTATTAACATCAGTTTTTTTTTTATAACTTAAAAGAATAATCTGACAGTGAACAGTAACTATATAAATTTAATACTTCTAGTTCTAAATAAGAAGCATATGTTCATGTAAAAATAGGTTCAACAAAGGCAATATATTATATACCATGAAAATAGGCTAAAAGATTAATGATTCACATACTTGACCATCCAAACTCACAATTTTTTTCTAATCGAAGTGCGTGAAAGAGCAATTGTTAACTAAAATATATACATTGGTTAGAAAGGTTATTAATTAAAAAAACTTACAGAACTACAATTAATATTTGAAAATAAATGAGGTAACTTTATAAAATAAAACCACTGGACTAAAAATACAAATGTGAAGAAAGGGTTTTAGATTTTTGCTCATCCTGTTTTTATTCTCACAGTTAAAGCAGCATCCATATTCATACAAATTTTTAGGCTCTATCGAGGTATTATAGCAAAATATTCTATTCATATCTCACCAATCTATATCTATTGTCTAAACATACAGAATATTTTCTTTCTTATACAATATACTTTCCATTTTTCTTTGTTCTTTTGCTTTGATTTCAAATGGAATACATATTAAAAGGTGTTTTTTTCCCCTGTTATCAGCTTCTTAGAAATACACCTAATTAAAAACCTCACATATACACTATGAAAAGATGAAATGATCGGCAACAACAACGGCAATTGCAACAATTGTCACCTATGCCTCGACCAATAGCAGCAATATCAGCTGCAACTGTAGTGGCAGCGGCCGCTATTGCATCCGATGCTGCTTGTAACAGCCATCCCTCTCCTTATTGTCATTTCGGATGGCCTCGTCTTCACATACATGTACAAAAGGATTGGTGGTGGCCGTCGTCTTTACCTCCTCCATCATTACAAACACCCGCCTCTGCTACTTCGGTCCCTGCTTATACTACAAACACCACCACCCCCACCCCCCCCAATTTTGTTGTTGGTTCCATCGCTACTATGAGCAACACTTCTGCTATTGCATCGCTATCTCCATCATTCTGAGTTGAAGTGGTAAAAAGATGTTAAATTTTACAAATTTATACTTCTTATAACATTAAATATTAATTTCAGTCTGAAAATTAAGACATGACATTATTTAACGAACAAATTTGGATTATTGTTTAGTTGTTACACTTAATTTTCAATTTTTCTTTGACTAGTTCTCATTTTTTTTATTTTTTATGGAGTGTTTTCCCAATAAATTAGAACATATATCATAATAATTTGGTATTTTCATTGCAACCTTTGAATATGTTCAAGATTGTGTAGACATTGATGTTGAAGTGAATGACAATGAAGTTGCTTTTGTTAAAGATGACGGTTTTATTGGAGATACTCCAAAGGAAGGCATGAAATTTCATACAGATGAGGATGCATACACATATTATAATTCATATGCTAGAAAAATTGGTTTTAGAATTTGTAAACAGAGTATAGATAAATCAAGGAGTGATCCAAGTAAAGTTATATCTCGAACATTTGTATGTAATAAGGCAGGAAAAAAATGCTTGGCGGACAAAAGAGAATATGGAAAAATCGTCACTCATAGACCAGATATTAGATTGGGTTGTGAAACTAAAATGAAAATTCATTTAACTTCAGTAAACAAATGGGTGGTTCACAAATTTATAAAAAATATTCAAATCATGAATTATCAAGTCCTGATAAGGTGTTACATCACTTTGCACATAAGCAAAAGCATAGATCTAAAACTATATGGAAGGCAATTGGAGATCTTAATGAAGCAGGGACGGGTCCTTCTAATATTGCACGGGTGCTTAATGTTGGATGTGAAGGTGAAGATGAAGAAAGGATTACCCCACAACAGTGTAGTGACCATATTAGGATTATAAAAAAGAACATCATTGGGAACGAATGTATTTCCATCATTAAAAATTTTCAAGATAGATGGGCAACCGATCTAGATTTTTACTTTGCTATGGAGGTTGAACACTTAGGCCAAATGAGAAGTGTGTTTTGGGTTGATGGGAGATCAAGATCATCATATTTAAGATTAGGTAATGTGGTAGTTTTTGATATTATATATCAGACAAATCAATATAGTCTTCCTTTTGTTCCATTCACGGGGGTTAATCATCATCGTCAGTCTATACTTTTGGGTTGTGTATTGATTTCAGACAAATACGAGGATTAATTTATATGGTTATTAACTCAGTGGCTCAAGTGCATGTATGGGGTGACACCAAAAACCATCATTACAGATTAAGATCTTGCAACAGGAGTAGCTATTAAAAAAGTATTTCCTAACACTCGTCATTGTTTTTGTTCATGGCATATTGGTAGACACATTGCTAATAGAGAAATATCGTTAAAGAAAAAAATATAGAAATAATTTTTTGTTTGATTTTAATATGTGGTTCCGATCTAATACCATAAAGCAAATGTAAGGAAAAATGGAATCTTTTGAAAGAAAAATATGATATAGATGAGAAGAATGAATGTTGGCTATCTAAGATGTATAACCTGCAAGAGCATTGGGTGGATGCATATATGAAAGATACATTTTGGATAGGGATGACAAGTAGTCAGCAGAGTGAGAGAATGAATACTTACTTTGATACATATGTCAATACAAAAACTCAACTCGTGGACTTTGTTTGTTAATATGATAAGGCCGTAGCAAATCATCATGCATCAGAGTCTCATGAAGGCTTTATGAATCTTAATAGTGCACCCACGATATGTCTTTTTCCCATTTGATTGAAGTTCAAGCTTGGAAAATATATACTAGGAGCATTTTAAAGGTTTTTCAATTCAAGTTAATTGTAGGAATGTTGCTTTATAATGAAGAAATTACATTGTATGGATCGAAAAAGATTTAACATGTTCGACAATAGGGAGTTGAAGGGGATAAGATGGAAGAAGTGAGTTATGACCCACTTGAGACATCTCCATTCGTATGCACTTGTGCAATGATTGTAACGGATAGTTATCTTTGTAGACATATCTTATATGTGTTATGCCATAATCAATTACAATCTTTTCCAGAAAGTTATATGCTACATAGATAGACAATGAATGCAAGACATAGAAACATCATATACTCTAATGTCATGAATGTAAGGAGTAACCCAAATGACATGCAATGCGGGATCATAAGATTGTAGGTCTTACGAGCTAAGTTTAATAATGCACTTGAATAATATCGGAATCAGAATCTTATATTGCTAAACTTGAAACATGTTGGAGAATTTGATTCCTAATGCTGAGAAAGAAGTGAGGCATAAGGAGGCGATGTTGGATCAAGCAATCATGTGATATTAAGAGGTGGTGAAGAAATTTTTCTTCGAGATCCCGATGGTCGGGCTAAAACTAAAGGTCGTCCAAGGAATCCTGCAAGATTAGTTAGGGAGATACAAGAGAAAGAGAAATGAAAATATTCTTAATGCCAACAATTAGGCTATTATGACCCACTTGAGACATCTCCATTCGTATGCACTTGTGCAATGATTGTAACGGATAGTTATCTTTGTAGACATATCTTACATGTGTTATGCCATAATCAATTACAATCTTTTCCAGAAAGTTATATGCTACATATATAGACAATGAATGCAAGACATAGAAACATCAGGTATTCTAATGTTATGAATGTAAGGAGTAACCCAAATGACATGCAATGCGGGATCATAAGATTGTAGGTTTTATG
>JAYEPQ010000007.1:38805146-38850146 GCA_036321105.1 Dracaena cambodiana
CACTCACCTACCAGAAGGTTCTTCTACAACTCAAAATGCAAAGCATACATCCACGTTCCAGAAGCTAAATGCAGACGTCAAACTCGCATTTCGAAGCTAAACGTGGCTCTCACACCAGCATTCCTAAACCAGACATGGATCTTAAATCCACATCTTAGAAGACAAACGTGGATCATTGACCTGCATTTATGCAAAAACTAAGAACTTAGCCTCTAAAGCTCATGGACTTTTAGTCCTAATTATTTCTGCTTCATCAAAAGTTCAATCTCTAGCCATAATGGTAAGATTAAGCTTGCTCCGACAATTTTCAAAAAGGTAGATTCTCATACCCCAAGATACTGTTTAGAAGGAATATTGTCTCTATCAATAATCCCAGAATTCCAATGCAGGGGATCTTAGGGATTTTCTCAACAAAAAAAGAAAAAATCCTGCATTTCTCACTATCATTGCAAATAGTTGGTCAATGCAGTTCTCTCTCATTGTCGTTGCATGACCCATACAAAGCCTTCTATCTTCAATAGGCTTGAGTCATCTAAACCACCTAAGAGGAGATGATTCAATGAAATGCAAAAAATTTTGAAACCAGAGTACCCGAGTATCATATAACATAATTACTTTGGAAAAGAAAAAAACAAAAACAATTCCTTGGCCAGATTCTTCGAATTCTGAACACTCATCCGGTTTGAAAGGAGTGTTTGAAAAACCTCCAGATGTTTTTCGAAATACCACGACCCAGAAAGGGGTTGCAAAACCTTTGGACTATCGAAAACTGGTTGGAATCTCCTCTCACGAAGAAGAAAAGATAAACTCAGCTATAGCAGAGTCCCATACTTCCAATTTATTTCTAGAGGATACCGCGTTTGTATACATGGCGCAAGAAAATTTGTTGGAACATTAAGAGAATGGATGAACATGCAAAGATCATCCATAAACAACAAGAGTCCATAAATGAAACTAAAGTGATGCTTCAATTCCTGGTCAAAGGAAAAACAAAGAAGAAAGGAGATTCTTCTTCCAGATATCCTTGCATCTCAAGAAAGGATAAGGGAAAAGGAAATGAAGATAAACCTCATATTTCTCCTGGCAGCACAAGTGGTGAAGAACATAAAGAAAATGACAATTGATTTGAATTCTCACATCATCAATCAAAGAATTCAGAGCTAGAAGAACCCTACATGCCGCTCACATAGAAAGTTTCTAGAAGTAGCTGAATGCTTTTGTCCATAATAATTATTTGCAAGAACTGAAGGTCATAAGACTGTATCCAATAGAATGGGAGAATATTCCATTTCTGGATAATTACAAACCATTGAAACTCAATCCTTTTGATAGTAAAGGATCGCTAAATCAACATTTTACAAATTTAAGTCATAAATAGAACATTTGACTGGAAATGACCTTATCATCACATGAGGTTTTGTTAGTATCCTCATAGGTCTAGCAATTGAATGGTTCTGCAAATTAGAGTCGATAACTATCAATACATGGAATGACATGGAGAAAGCCTTTCTGACCAAGTTCTATGAAGATGACATAGAGATCTCAATGTCAGCAATCCTTTCTACAAAGCCGGAGAGAGGAGAGTCAGTTTGAGACTTTATTAAAAGGTTCCACAATGTTTCTTTGCGTTGTTCATACGAGATGCCAAAAAATCCTTAGTGGAAACCTGTAGACACAATATATTAGTGAAAATTCTTACCAGGATGGGGGTAGTGAAATCCACTACTTGGATAGAATTAGCAATGTGTCCCAGAAGGTAAAGAAATCACACAAAGGCTTGAAACTGAAGGAGGAAGACCAAGGAGAAACAATTCAGGAGCATCTCAACCGTCCCGACCCAAAAGAAAAGAGACAATGGCAGTAGATGCTCTAGATCCAACCAAACCTACGCCTATGAGAACTCCTTCGTCATCAAGAATTTCTCAAAAACAATATTCTTTCAAATATGAGCATACAATGATTATCTTCAATTTGGTCATAAAGAAGAATATGTTGAAGTTGCTCGAGGCTAAATACCTTGAAGAAGTAGGAAATGTTGATGATCCTAACTACTATCTATACCATATGATCATTAATCATCCTACTAAAAATTGCTACATTTTGAACGATAAGATACAAACACTGGTGGACGAGAGTGTTATCAAGCTACTACCAGAACAAAAGAAGGTGACAACAAACATAGTCTCTTTTAAATTTGGCAAAACTCTAGATTGGATAGAGTCAACCATACAAGATGGGGTAAAGCCGATTCCTAAAGGTACTATGAGAATTATAAATTATGATCCTCATCAACAACAAAAGAAAGGATTATCTCCCTTCAAAACACCAAAAGGGGAGATAATATTGGTACAGTCAGATCATCTTAAAGATGAACAATGGAGTTCAAGTTTATCCAAAAAGAAGTCTAAGAAAAAGACATGCACTTCCAACACTATAACTGCAATTTCTAAAGATGAAGCAACAATTTATCTCTTACAGACTCGGAAGAGGATGTAAAAGAATCAATAGCAGTCGGATAAGACCAAAAGCAACAACCCATTGGAACTCGTTTAGGAAAAAATTACTTGAAAAATTATGATCAAGTGGTTGAATCTCAACTTTCAGAAAAGAAAAAGCAGAAAGAGATTAAGTTTGACAAAATTTTTTAGAACAATGATAAAGAAGTCATGAAAAACCCCAAAAATCCTTTTCGATTTGATGTGTTGGCAGAGCTGGCTAACATTCCCACAAGGATTACCTTGTATGAACTTCTAAGGTTGTCGAAACAAACTTGGAAAGCCTTAAGGGAAGCTCTACTGGACTCAGAAGTATTTCTAGTTTAGATCCCGGAGATGACAGAAAGTGAAGAAGAAATTTCTGCAACATACCACCAGACTTATAAGAAGATACCTTGTATAAATTTTACTCTAGATGATATGCAAGTGAAGAATAAAAAATACTATCGACCTTTATATTATAAAGGTTATATAGGATCAACAGAGATTGATCGGATCTAAGTTGATCCTGGGTCTGTCTTAAGCATAATTCCAAGAAGGTTATTGTGGTACCTTGGGATCCCCACAGACAGATTGCAGCCACAAATACAACCATTTTCGGCTTCAATACAAATGGTTGCCAACCTTTGGGAAAAGTGAAGCTGAAATGCCAAATTGTTGATCTAAAGACAGAAATCATATGCTATGTGATAGATACTAACATGTCTTATAACTTATTGCTTGAAAGACCGTGGATCCACCTCAACCTTATCATTCCTTCTACACTTTATTAATACATGAAATATGTAGATCAAGAAGAGAGTGTGAAAACCTTGATAAGGGAGAAGCAACCCTTCAAGGGTGTTGAAAATTACTTCGCTGATGCACTGCTCTATCAAGATACTTTTGAAGCAGTAAAACAAGCTGCCCCAGATGAGTCAGACAGTGGCAATGAGGCTAACTCAGAATCAGAATCAGAAGATTCGAGATCTATAAATAATGAAGAATGGGGGCATAAAACTAATTGTAATAAGCCTTGAAGGCCTTGATATAAATAACATTGCAAACTTTTATGGCGAGTGGGTTATTAATGAAAACATAGAGTTTGCTTATCTTCTAGCATTGATTCTAAACCTTTAAGTAATAGTATTGATGCAGTTAGTGATCAACTAAATAAAATATTTTCCTTACTATTATTCCAAGCACCCATTTATTCATCCTTTAATATGCAAAGTGATGACAATGGAGTTGCAAGTGAAGAGATATTTGAAATCCCTCCCAAATATAAAGGTCATAAACCTATCTTATTTAGAAAAGCAAACAACAATAATAAAGAAAGCTATGCAGATTATAAAAAAGAACAGAAAAAAATCCGAGTTCTTTTATTATAATAAAATACCTATTAAATGATAAAAATGATGAGATATGACCTAACCCAAGGCAGGGGGTTAAACTTTGGAAAAACAAAAAGAACAATACTTACCAACCTGTTGTTCCAAAAAAATGCTAGATTATTATGATAAAACTGACAGAAGATTGGTAAATGTTACAACTCCTGAACTCCTTTCAGAAACAAATTCTGAAGAAATTTAATATAGTCATTCATCTAAATCATTATGCTGAAATTTAGATGTAAGTGTTAGAGCAATTTTTTATGAAGTTTCCATTAACATATCTCTGTAGACCAAAAAGAAGAACATGAAGAACTGCCACTAATTAAAGAAGATTCTTGGGCAAAATATCTGAACATAAAATAGAAAGTTCAATTTGAGCAATGTGAACCTCCAACAGAAGATAAAGTGATCCAAATAAATGTGGGCATCGAAATCAATCCTAAGCCCATATTTATAAGCGAAAATTTATCTTCAAAACAAAATGAGGAGTTAATTACTCTCGTTCTAGAGTACGTTGATGTTTTTGTCTAGAGTTATGAAGACATGCCTGGACTAGAGCCACAAGTGGCGATGCACAGGTTGAACATTCGACCAGCTATGTAACCTATTAAACAATAATGAAAGTTCCGTTATGAAATAATGGAAGCAATCAAAATTGAGATAAGAAAGCTTATTGAATCAGATTTTATTTGTGAAGAGCAACACCTTGAGTGGGAGGCAAATATAGTCCCTATGACTAAGAAAAATGGGAAAATCAGAGTCTGCATCGATTTCAGAGACCTAAATGAAGCATGTCAGAAAGATAAATTTCCATTGCCCATCACAGGTGTCACAATTGACAATACTTGCGATTTTGAAAGAATGTCATTTATGGATAGATTTTCAGGATACAATCAAATTAAAACGTATCCCGATGACGAAAAGCATGTCTTTTCAAACGCTATTGGGGTATATTATACACAGTTATACCTTTCGGTCTAAGGAATGCCGGTGCCACATATCAATGCGCCATGAATACCATATTCCAAGAGCATCTCCAAAAGACTTGAAGTGCTACATGGATGATTTAGCTATCAAGAGCAAAAGCCAAGAGAGTTATCTTCAGGATTTGAGAATGATTTTTGATCTCATGAAAAAACACAAACTTAAAATGAATCCAACTAAATTCTTTCTGAGAGTCTCCAGCTAAAACTTCTTTGGATTTGTAGTTACATCTTCAGGAATTCACCTCGACCCAGATAAGGTTAAGACTATTCAAGATATGTAACCACCTAGGAGTCTCAAAGAGTTGAAAGGACTAAAAGGAAGTTGGCACATATATGTAGATTCATATCAAATTTGTTTAGGAGATGTCAACCGTTCACACGGTAAATGAAGAAAGGAATATTATTCAAGTGGGATGATGCTTGTCAACAGGCTCAAGGAATATCTCACCAAACCACTAGTCCTTGTAGCTCCAATTTTAGGAATACTTTTTCTGTTATATGTGAGAACCATGGACCATTCCTTAGGAGTTTTTGTAGCCTAAAAGAATGAACTAGGATATGAACAAACTATCTACTATTGATGTTATAATTTACTGCAAGCGCACAATATCGGTGTAGCGCTGTACAGATCATCCCACAGGGATCTAAGGTATTTTTTCATTCCTTACTCTTTCCTTAGTCAAACGGACTAACTATGAGTTTCTAGATTTGATTTGTGAGTATCTAAATAGCCTAGGATTTAGAATTCACTAGTTTCCAATCATATTCTTATTTCTATTATCTTCTTCTATCATAAAAATTTGATCTTTTTAGTTTAATTTTTATTTAAAGTGTCCTAAGTATGAGCTATCAAGTGATGTGCATGCATAACTCATCAAAGATACTACTTTTTATAAAAGCAAACTAAATATTTAGATAATTCAATGAAAAAGATAAAATCAACAACCCCAAATCCTAACTAAGCATAGGCTATCAAGAAACCTAATTCAAGTATAATCTATCAAAGTCTTAATCTTCGAGTTCTTGTATTTTAATCTTTTTATAGAAAAATCATGTCTGTATTTATTTTATTTAAGAAGAAAAATATTAGAAAGCAATTACATGGTGGATCCTAACTTCATCTACATCCTAGAGCTAAACTAATTAGCTACTCATATTTTTAATAAGCAAAATCAAGTTTTTATTCATGAATATGATTAACCCTAATCTAGAAAGCAATAAAACATAAACTAGAAAGAAATTAACTCTATCTAGAAAGCAAGTAAAAATCTTAAAACAATAGCTTACCTCTGGAGTATGGTATTGTGGCCGCCACCTCTTCAGCAAAATCCTAATTTTATTAGTTTAAAATGAGTACAAAACTTACATGATTCTCCCTAGAATACAAGGATACGGCCAATATATAGGCTTCGGAACTCCAAATCCAATTCTAATACAATTTTGAAACTACAAAATTACAATGAAGCCACAGGAGAAAAAACAAAAGAAGTGGGGCCCACCTTGTGGCAAATTGGCAGCAAATGCCGCTAATTAGCAACAATATTAAGGTATTAATTTTTGGTTTTTCTTCTGCTTGAGTCTCGTCTCTTGTTAAGTTGATTTTGATGACTGTATTGCACTTTAACTCTCTGCAATATCGTAGTCTCATAGTTTTGCTCACTTTGAAAACTTTTCTGATTTTGATTTCCTACTCTAACTCTGATTTCATACCGTCTCGTTGTATGAATAAAATTCCTGGAAAACACACTAAAATACCCAAATAGCATTATTTATATACAAAAATAGGTAATATGAAAGGTATAAATATGCAATATATGATACTCATCACACCCCCACACTTATCTTTGGCTAGTTCTCGAGCAAAACCTAATTCTAAAAAGAAAAACAAAAATCCTAACTCACTTTCGCAGGAATCGCTATTGCACTTAGCATGTGCAACAAGCCTTTAAACCCCTAGGTTACACTAGTGGACGAGTGTTGTCTCGTGAGAGTTTGCAGTGAATATACCCATAAAATTCGTGAAGAATATAGATTAAGAAATAAAGAAAACAAAAATAAGGATAACCAAAAATCAAGAAAAATAAAAATTTTATACAAAAAAAGAAAAATTATTTTTTATAATATTTTCATCAATTAATCTCACTAATATACAAACTCAAGAACACATTTAGATTATCAATTTTCAAATCAAGTATCATATTAGATACACTTATTATTTTAATAAAAAATTGAAATCCTGTCTTTCAATATCCACTAACAGATAATTTATTGGTTCTATATATCTACGTGCACGTGTGATAATCTACTTTGGTTTTGGACTCCAATTCTAACTCATGATTCATCATCTCTCTCATAACAATATTTTATTTTTTTAAGAATATTTCACATTTCATGCGAATATTCACGTTTGCTTAGGCGCAAAGTACCCGATTACTCGGTTCATACTCTTTTCTAATTCTTTTTCTTTTTTCTTTTTTTAGAATATTTTACTTTTCATGCGAATATTCACGCTTACTTAGGCGCAAAGTACCCGATTACTTGAATCATACTCTTTTTTCACTCTTGAGACTATTGCCTTAATACCAGACGCACCCCATTATTTTATCACTCTGAGACTATTACCTTAATACCAGGCTTACCCTATTATTTTATTCTCACTATTTTTTTGTTTAGAGAGAGAACACTTAATCATTCGTTATCATCTTTGTTTTTAACCTAATAAACTATTGTGAAGTGAAAAATAGATGTATACTTGCGTCAAAACTACTGTTAGCGGTATTTATTTTTCGGATTTTAATCTCTTTCATAAAAATTCAAAGTGTATCGTTCAATCTACTCTCCTATCTAATTTCAAATCTAAATTTATTCTTTTATCTGTAGTTAGATTGATCTATTGATAAAAATACATAAATTTATTTTTAATATTTTTCAATTTATTTTTTTTCAGTTTTTCAGTTTTTTTTTAATTTTTTTTTTAGTTAGTTACCCTAAAAATTACCCAAAGTGTAAAATAAACAAATCCAAAAATCATCTAAAAATAAAATAAAAAATCTAAAAAAACTAAAATCTTAGAAAAACACAAAAAAATATCCTAACCAACTCCCTCACACCTAAACTTGTGTATGCCCTCATACACAAACCAAGTGTGGTAAAATAAATATGTAAACTATTATACAAATCTATACAAATAATGAGAGTCGTAAAAATTACGATCTCAATATCATCACCCTATTAACGCATGAAAAGCAGTTACGACCTCTCGATCGCTTCCCACTTTCATAATGTGTGCATTTTAAAAGTGAAGTGGGTGTATTATTATATCTCATCAATCTCCTACAAGTCACGAAATTACCTGTCTGTAGCTTATGCTGCCCTTACTTTTTCTTTGTCCACATGTAAGCATTAACAATTGGGTTAAAGAATTCTTTATTATAAACCTGCCAATCATCATTAGTAACAAGCATACATATATCGTGAGGTGAGAAGAGTGCTATAGGATTAAGTGAATGTGTTGGTGGCTCTTCTAACTCACGATGTAATGTGAGCTCCTCTGCAAAAATTTGCTCATAAATCAATGGTACACTTGCACAAGTATCATCATACATAGAATTAGTATGTGCTAATTCATCTAATAATATGAGCTCATTTTTGAATATTTGCTCAAATGAGGGTTCATCATCAGTGCAAGAGGTCAAATGAGAGTGCAAACAATGAATCATGTTGACCTCAATGAGGAAGATCGTTGTGTGCTCATCTATATTGAATATATTCAATGCCACAGTCATATTCCCAAACGATAACTTTATGAGACCACTCCTGTAATCAATTAATGTATTTGATATTGCAAGGAATGGTTTGCCCAAGATAACGGAAATTTAATTCCGTAGATTGGAGATCGGCTCAGTTTCTAAGACAATGAAGTCTACAGGAAAAATAAACTCGCCGACCTTATTGAGTACATCTTCAACCATACCAAGTGGTCTCTTAATCGAACGATCAGCTAACTGTAATGTGACTTTAGTAGGTTGAAGTTTTTCTAACCCCAGTTGCTGATAAACAGTGTAAGAAAGCAAGTTGACACTTTCCCCTAAATCAAGCAATGCCCTATCAAATGTAGTGTTCCCAATAGTGCATGAGATTGTAGGGGAACCTGGATCTTTGTACTTGGTAGGTAAGGAGTTAGAGAGGATTTGCAATATATTTGCAGTAAGAAAAACTTTCTCATGAATGTTTCTTGCTCGTTTCTTAGTACACAAATCCTTGAGGAACTTAGCATAAGTAGGAACCCGTTGTATAATATCAAGGAGTGAAATATTAACCTTCACCTATTAAAATATTTTAAGAATCTTTTCTACTTGCGGTGAAGGCTTCCTAAACCGATTAGGATATGGTACTTTCGGCTCAGGCACAGGTTCTTCTAAATGATCATGTGACGGTGATGAAGGTGATGGAGATGGTGCAGCCTGCAAAATAGTAGTGGTGGGATCAGGGGGCATGGCTACATTATTGTTCACTTGCTTGCCAGATCTAAGCGTGTGAATTGGTTTTGCATTGGTGAACATGCGACTGATTGGAGTTTGAGGAACTGGTATTAGGGTTCGTTATGGGTTGACTTTGAAAGGTACCTTGGGCACGTTCACTCATCTGACTCACTAATTATCCAACCTGCTGCTCTATATTCTTAATAGATTGAGAGTTCACGAGCAGTTGCTGACCTGTATTTTGAATAAAATCAGTTGACACTTTCATTAGATTTTGCATGTGTGTGTCAAGGTTGGACATATGCGTGTCAAACTTGGAATGAGACTTGAGAAGATTTCAACGTGCTTCTCAAGTGACTAAAGTCACTTTTCTTGTTCATTATTAGACACCCCCTTGTTGTGGATGTGAGTGGTTTTGTGCAGGTGGCCTATTCTGATTGTTCCCATAATTTGATGCATTTGGGTGTTGATAAGCACCCACATTTAGTCTTGAAAACTAACCATTGGCTGGAGGCTGTATGTAAGGGTTAGAGGCCCCTGATATTGCCCTTGACCCCATGATAGATTTGGATGGTTTCTCCGACCAGGATTGTATGTAGGAGCGTAAGGATTGTTCATGGGTTGTTGATACAAGGCATTAGCCTGTTCAAGTGTGGGACCCATGAGATTCGTTAATAATAGACACTCCTCTATAACATGATTCAGAGTTCTGCAATTAAAACATGTGGAAACTTGTATTTGATTTACCTGACCTACCTGTGGAGCACGAGTGGTCTCCAATGCCTCAATTCTCCTCATAAGGGCTGCAATCTTAGACTCGACAGCTATAGAGCTGTTGATGCTATGAATTCCACCTTTATGTACAGAAGTTGATGCACTGGGCTTCTCAGTGGGACTCTCCCACTGCATAGTCTTTCATGATAGGTCCTCAAGAAAGTCCCATATTTCATCCTCATTTTTCCTCATGGACTCAAAAAGAGTTTTGGATGTGTAATTGAGTCATGGGTACACGATTTGACACAACCACCACTTTTCTATCGCATAGTAGGGGCACTGAGCTAAAATATCCATGAACCGTTCCAAGTATTTCTAAAAGGGTTCTCCCGGCACTTGACAGAATTGATTGATTTGATTTCTAATCCTTACCGTCTTATGCATGGGATAATATTTCTTGAGAAATACTACAACGAATTCATCCCAAGTAGTGATTGAATCAATAGGCGTACTGTACAACCACTTCTTAGTATTATCCTTGAGTGCAAAGGGGATGAAGCGGAGCTTAATTGCATTCTCCGACAAGTGTTGCAGGTTTATCATCACTCATACTTCTTGAATTCACTGATAAAGAGAGATGTATCCGCTGAATCAGAACCAGTGAATTTAGAAAGTATACTGATGTATTGCGGGTTCAACTCATAGTGATTACCCGCTACATGTGGAAGTTTTATGCATGATGGAAGTGATGTGCGCAATGGGTAATATCGATCCTGAAGTACCGGGATCGGTTGATCCATCTTGGCATCCATGACCAAATCTGATCTCACTAGTCGACCAAATTGATCACAGGTTCAATGTGGCATGAACCAACGACTGTGAGTGTATGCATGAATTTCTTAAACTAATGCAAGAAGTGGAGTGTGTTGGAGAGATAAAATGGTAGAATAGATGTGATCAAATAGCAAATGTGATTCCTACAGTGCCTAATATTTTTGTTTTTTTACAGAACCAGAGAACCAAAACACAGAACTGGAGAAAATCAAAGATCAGAATATACCTTCTAAGCATCTAATTGGCCGTTTGGACCACTGAATAGCGGCTCAACTAGAGAGTTGGACTCTCTGGTTTCTGCTGCTTAGTCACGAAGCTCTTCTGATCCTTTTTATCTTCCTGTATTTATAATTCCTGCTCTTTGCACACTCAACACACACTGTTAATCCCGTAAAATGTTAGAAAAAGCATGGAAAATACTGTCGATCCCCGGCAACGACGCCAAAAACTTGATGTTATAATTTACTGCAAGCGCACAGTATAGGTGTAGCGCTGTACAGGTCGTCCCACAGGGATCTAAGATCTTTTTGCATTTCTTACTCTTTCCTTAGTCTAACGGACTAATTATGAGTTTCTAGATTGGATTTGTTACTATCTAAAGAGCTTAGGATCTAGAATCCACTAGGTTCTAATCATGTTCTTACTTCTATTATCATTTTCTATCATAAAAATTTGATCTTTTTAGTTTAATCTTTATTTAAAGTGTTGTAAGTATGAGCTATCAAGTGGTGTGCAAGTATAACTTATCAAAGATACTACTTTTCATGAAAACAAACTAAATATTTAGATAATTCAATGAAAAAGATAAAATCAACAACCCCAAACCCTAACTATGTATAGACTATCAAGAAACCTAATTCAAGTATAACCTATCAAAGTCTTAATTTTCGAGTTCTTGTATTTTAATCTTTTTATAGAAAAAATATTAGAAAGAAATTACATGGTGGATCCTACCTTTATCTACATCCTAGAGCTAAACTAATTAGCTACTCATATTTTTAATAAGAAAAATCAAGTTTTTATTCATGAATATGGTTAATCCTAATCTAAAAAGCAATAAAATCTAAACTAGAAAGCAATTAACCCTATCTAGAAAGCAAGTAAAGATCTCAAAACAATAGCTTATCTCTGAAGCACGGTATTGTGGCCGCCACCCCTTCAGTAAAATCCTAATTTTATTAGTTTAAAACGAGTACAAAACTTACAGGATTCTCCCTGGAATACAAGGATATGGCCAATAAACTCCAAACCCAATTCTAATACAATTGTGAAACTACAAAATTACAACGAAGCCACGAGAGAAGAATCAGAAGAAGTGGGGTCCACCTTGACGCTAATTGGCGGCAAATGCCGCTAATTAGTGGCAATATTAAGGTATTAATTTTTGGTTTTTCTTCCGCTTAAGTCTCGTCTCTTGTTAAGTTGATTTTAATGACTGAATTGTACTTTGACTCTCTACAGCATTGTAGCCTCATAGTTTTGCTCACTTTGGAAACTTTTCTGGTTTTGATTTCGTACTCCAACTCTGATTTCATGCCGTCTCCTTGTATGAATAAAATTTCTGAAAAACACACTAAAAATACCCGAGTAGCATTATTTATATACAAAAATAAGTAATATGAAGGTTATAAATATACAATATATGGCACTCATCAACTATCTAAGTAGAATGATGGTTGGAGCTGAATATCGATATAACCCAGTAAAAAAATATCTAGCATTAGTTTTCGCAGTACAGAAAATGCGAAACTATTTTTTGGGACAAACAATCCATGTTATATTGAACGTTAATCCATTAAGAATACTAATAACCAATCGAGGGTCATTAAATTCAAAATTATCTAATTGGGCTATTATACTATCGCAATACGATATGCACTTCATTCCACAGAAGGCAACTAAGGGTCAAGTAATAGCTTATTTTTAGTTGAGCACCCGATTCTAGAGTTCAAAATTATACAAAGGCATTCTAGACAAAACAGTGGAAGAAAGGGTAGTCTGGAAGATGGTACTTCACATGAAATTGCTGAAGCAAATTTTAGCATAGATGAAGTCTGGCGATTATTCTTTGATGGTGCCTCCAGAATAGAACCTAAAGGAAAGATGGTAGTAGGAGTTGGGGTTATCTTTGTCACCCCCCGAAACCATATCATCCCTCGAGCTTATTCATTAATAGAATCATGCTCTAACAATATCGCAAAATATAATGCCTTGATGATTGATTTAAAGATAGCAAAACAGCTGGGGGTGAAAAATTTAGAGACATATGGAGATTCTCAGTTGATTATTAACCAATTCAAAAGAAAATATGAAGTAAAAAATGAAGGCCTCTAGCCTTACTACCATACAGTCAGAAAAATAGTTGACAATTTTTATGATTTCTACATCAATCATGTGCCACACCATAAAAATAGTTATGCAAATTTATTAGCTTCTTTAACTGCTACATTAGCTTTGCCCAAAAACTCCAACAAATGAATAAAGGTGGGTAGCAAAGAATTATTCTACCCAAAGTATGAACTCGATATCGAGTTAAACTCAGGCAATAAATGAGAAGCAAATGAAACATATACTGCTGATTTTGATTTCGAACCAATGGATTGGCGATTTCCTAATACTGACTATGTTCTCTAGGGAATACTGCCAAAATATTCTAAAGAAGCAGTAGTAATTCAAAGAAAACCTATTCGTTTCTATTAGAATTTCGAGATTTGAACATTACATAGAAAATCCTATGATGGAATTATGCTTCGATGTCTTTCCAAAAAAGAAACTCAAGAAGCACTTGAAAAAAACTCATAGCGTTGTGGAACAAATCAATCAGGACATAAAGTTTGGAACAAACTCCAAATAATGTAATACTATTGGCCTAAGATGATGTTTGATGCAGTCGTGTATGCCAGAAAATGCAAGTCCTACCAAATACATGCTGATTTTATACATCGATCGCCAGAATATCTTCACCCAACTGCCACATCATGGCCCTTTGAAATGTGGAGAATAGAGATTATTGGAGCCATCTCACTACCCTCAACAACGGGTCATAGGTTCATATTGGACATAACAGACTATTTTTCAAAATGAACCGAAGCAATTTCCCTAACCGAAATAAAAATATTGGCATTTACTAAATATCATGTCATATATTGCTTTGGGGTTACCTAGGAGAATCATTCATGACAATGGCCTGCAATTTATGAGTCAGCCGTTCTCCAGATTTTGCAAGAAATACCGAATTGAAAGTGCAACATCATCTCCATACTATCCTGTAGCCAACAGTTTAGCGTTTTTAACAAAGCCATTATAAAACTTTTTAAGAAGTTTGTTTCATCCAACCAACGTGATTGCAATGAAAAACTTGGGGAGTGTCTTTAGGCATATGAACGATAGTCTGAACACCTACGAACTCTACACCTTTCACTTTGGTATATAGATGCGAAACAATGCTTTCGTTGAAATAAAAATTCTGTCATCAATGCTTTCGTTGAAATAAAAATTCTGTCATTATAGGTTACGTTAGCAACTAAGATGACACAAGAAGAAAAACACCAACAAAGACTTATGGAGTCAAAACCTCTTGATGTCAAGTGTCTTGAAATCCAACAGAGTATCGAGCTTTACCAAGCTCGAATTTCCAAAGCCTTTAGAAAAAAAGTCAAGCAAAGAACTTTTAAGACAGGTGATTTCATCCTTTCAATAAGGATACCAATCATAACCACTCAGAAAGCCGAAGAAAAGTTGCAGCCAAAATGGGAAGGGCCTTTTGTCATCAACATAGTTTATTCAAGTGGTGCATAACGGTTGGTGAAACCAAATGGCGGCAAAATTATAATACCAATTAATGAGAAATTCTTGAAGAAGTATTACTCTTAAATATACTCTTAGAGTAGTATTGATACGATCTTTGATTTGGCGAATAAAGATGATGATGATAGGCACGAGTTGCTTCAATTATCAAATCCCGTGAATATCTTGAACTGCCAAACAGGGAGATTCGATACAAATGTAAGTCGAATCGTCCTACATATAAATAACTTATGTAATAGTATGAAGCAATCAAGCTAAATATTGAGTAGTTTGAGATACACATCCTCTTCAATGATCTCCTATTACATCTATGACCAAATCGAAGGAATTAATCAAAATAATGCTCCGACCACTTCCCCGAAAATGTAGTAATAAGAAGATTGCATAATGAAATTTCTTGTAGTATTCTTTCCAAAGAATGTGGCAAAAAATGATGTATTTTCTCGAGTTATCTACAATACCACTAGTATATCTCCAACCATTACCCGGAAATGTGATAATAAGATTATCAAACTATTTGATATACATACTTGAATTCCTCCCCCATTAAAAGAATTCAATACTATTTCCTGATCTTCGGCACTAAAACTCTGCCTCGATGCCGAAGTGAATACAGACTTTGATGAAGTATAATATCAGAGATACCAGATGATGATCACTCGGTATAGCTCCAACCATTACCCGCAAAATGTGACAATAAATTTATCAAGTCATTTGATATTCATACTTGAATTCTTCCCTCAATAGAAGAATTCAACACCATGTCTTGATTATTGGCACTAAAACTCTGCCTCGACACCGAAGTGAATACAGACTTTGACGAAGTATGTATTCTTGCTTCAAAGTTTGCAATATCAACACTTTGAATGAAGAGATACCAGACAAATAGAAAGGAGAAAATAAATAGAAGAAATATAACAATTCTTATGATACATCTAATGTGACCGATGAATGTGTCTAATTCTTAATTTTAGTATCTCCAAAACATGACCAATTTGTCCACTAATCAAATAGAGTTTATCTACAGTAAAAAACTTTGTCTGTTATGAACTCTTCTTTTTTGCCCTACCTGCACCTTATAAAACCGAGTTCCTTTTGGAGATTCAGCAATAAGGACATCTTTGCACATATGGTCTTTCCAACACTTATTGACGCTGAAGCCAATATATTGTCACTCGTTGTTTTATAACAATAATTTCCCAATAGAGCAAATAAAGAGAGTGTTCAACTCTCACAAAACCCATTTCCTCCAAATTTGCCAAGTTAAAAATTAGCTCAAATAGAACCAAAATCTATTTCCTCCAGATCTGTCAAGTTGAAAATTACCTCTGACAAAATCAAAATGTATTTCTTCTAAATTTGTCAAGGTAAAACTACTTCTGATAGAACCAAAATCCATTTCCTCCAAATTTGTAAAGTTAAAAATTACCTCTAATAAAAATCAAAATCCATTTCCTCCAAATTTGTCTAGTAAAAAATTACCTCTGACAAAATTAAAATCTATTTCCTCCAGATTTGTCAAATTAAAAATTAGCTTTGACGGAACCAAAACCCATTTTCTCCAAATTTGTCAAGTTAAAAATTATTTCTAACAAAATCAAAACCTATTTCTTCTAATTTATCAATTTAAAATTTACTTCTGACAAAGGTATAAGCTCTTTCCCCAAAAATTTGCTAAATTAAAAATTACCTCTAGCAATTCAAAAGCTTTTATACTAAAAGTCACTGTACAGCTAAAACCATAACATGTTTAGGAAAGTTAACAATTATTTCTATTCTGCACAACAATATTATTCAATCATTGCGTACATACTTGGATGTTTGAATACAAACTTTATATTGTCAAGTTAACAATCACCTCTGAACAATATGAAAAAGAATCAACAGATGAATCAAGCATTCATCAAGTTAACAGCTACTCCCAATTTTAAATATCGGTATTTTAGAAATAGACTCAACTTTAGCTTTATCTACTTTCACCCATTTAGATGAAACTATATGACCCAACACAATACCTTTATTTACCATGTAGTGGCATTTTTTTCAATTTAGGAGTATATTTTTCTATTGACATTTTCAAATACAAATCCTAATTAGTCAAACGGGATTCAAAATTGCTTCCAAGTATAGAGAAATCATCCATAAATACCTCTAGATAATCTTTAATCATATTGCTGAAAATACTTGTCATACACCTTTGAAATGTTACAGGTGTATTACATAATCCAAATAATATTCTTCTAAAAGTAAAAGTAGCAAAGGGACAACTAAAAGTTGTCTTTTCTTGATCTTTTAAAGCAATTTTAATTTGATAATAACTAGAAAATCATCAAGTAAACAATAGAATTCATTTCTAGCTACTCTTTTAAGTACTTGGTCAAGAAATGGTAATGGAAATGATCTTTGCATGTTACTTAGTTTAACTTTTGGTAATCGATGCATATACGCCAATTCATAGTAGTGTGAGTGGGTATTATCTCTCCATCGTCGTTTTTAATTATTGTTTTATCCCATTCTTTTTTGGAACAATTTGGGTTGGATTTACCCACTTACTATCAGCAATTAGATAGATGATTCCACCATCAAGTAATTTCAACACTTCGGTTTTAACAACTTCCTTCATGGTAGGGTTAAGCCTTTATTGCATTTGCCTAATAGGCTTGGCTCCATCTTCTGTCGTATTCCTTCAGCTCCTTTATATTTTCGCAGTGTCGATAGTGGTTGCTCTTCCTGATTCTCATCAAGATGCCCTGAGATGACCACTGGAAAAGTTTCCTTAGGTCCCAAAAACCAATACTTGAGATCTTTAGGTAGCGATTTTAGCTTAAGTATTGGTGTTTGAATGTCAGATAGTATCAGTTTCTTTGTAATTTAAGGTAACTCTTCATACACTTCTTTTATTAGCATCCATCCAATGATATTTGATCACGTAAGCGTTAGTTAAGTGTTTTATTATTTCATTGATATATTCAGATTGGAGATATTCAAGGAAATCTTCGTTCATTGCTAATGCCATTTCTAAAGGATCAGACATGCATAATGATACGATATCTTCTTTATTACGGATTTTTAATGTAATTAATTTCTTGCAATTCATCATGATCTATGTTTGGTTGTTTGAAAACATTAAATACATTAAGTTCAAGGGTCATATTTCTAAACGAAAATTTCACTACACCATTCCTACAATTTATAACTACATTAGCTGTAGTTAAGAAAGGACGTCTGAGGATAACTGAAATATGAAGACGTGAATCTTTACTGGTACAGTATCGATAACTATAAAGTCTATAAGGAAAAAATATTTTTGATTTGCACTAGAACATCTTCCATAATGCCCTTAGGAAACCTTTCAGACCTGTTGGCTAATTGAAGTGTGATCGGTGTAGGTTTAAGTTCTCGTAGACTTAAGTGATTGTAAACCGAGAATGGTAAATGATTTACACTGTCTCCCAAATCTAGAAAAGTCTTTTCTATATTATATTGGCCTATCACACAAAAAACAGTATGACATTCAGGATCCTTATATTTTAGAGGTATCTTGAAATGAAATAATGCACTTATCTGCTCTGTGAGAAATGCCTTCTTTTATAAGTTGTGACCGCTCTTAATGGTGCACAAGTCCATAAAAAAATTTACGTATAAGGGGACTTGTTTAATTGCTCTAGCAGAGATATATTAATCTGTATCAGTTTAACTTTCTCCAAAATATCAACATAGATGCATTAATAGTTTTATGTTTTAATCTTTGAGGAAATGGTGCATGTGGTTTATAATTAGTAGAAGTGGGTTCTTTAAAATTATCTTTTTCAAATTCTTGTTTTGAATCATTACCCTGTTTCTCCTCGGTGTTTCTTTTTAAAATGGGTTCATCAAGCATTTTATCCTTTCTCAAATTTATTGCAGAAATTACCATAGATATATCATTAATAGAAGAAGTAAAAATATTTATATCTTCTACTTCACCTGAAGTACTATCTCCAATTGTGATGGTAGCTTACCTTTTTCTTTCATTTGCAATGAGAAATTGAGGTGGCTTATCTGTGAATGAATATCGCTAAAGGCCGTCATATTCTGACTATTAATCATTTGTTACGACTGGATGAAATATTGTTGTGCTTGGATCATCTGATCCATTCTTGGTTGTATCTATAAGAAATTATCCTCAAAATTTCTTTTCGGTAGGGTTTGTTACACCGAACGTTGGTTAATAGGTTGGACGTATTGTTGAGGTGGATTAGTGGATGGTTTATTTTGATTATTGAATTGTTGCTGAGGATTCTGGTTCCATTAAAAATTTGGATGATTCCTCTAACTATGATTATATGTTTGTGAATATGGGTTGTTTACTGGTTGGGGTGCATCCTTTAAGGCATTATCTTATTCATTTAATACTTCTTAAAAGCAGAAGTATTGGATATTTGCGAGTCATATGTCCTTAAAATTCGTAAATATCATAAATTTCTAGAATTTCTCCTATTACCTTAACTATTCCAATTTTCTTTACAAGCAAATCTTCAAATTTCTTAGTTATGGTGATTAAATATATAGTTATATCTTCGGTTTCTCCCAATTTAAGAAGTCCACCTCTATTCTGAAGTTTAACCTTTAATTGGTGTTTATCTGAAGTATCCTCAACTTCCCATATTTGTTAATTCTCGAAAAGTGAATCAAGATAGTCCCGTGCTTCTTTAGCATCTTTATTTTAAAATTTACCATTTCACATTGCTTCAACAAATTGCCTGGTTATAGTATTTAACCCCTTGATAGAAAGAACTTACAGTCCTCCATATCTCAAAATCGTGATGTGGGCACAAAAGAAGCAAATATTTAAATCTATCCCAATATTTGAACAATAGTTTATCTTCTTTCTATCAAAAGTTGAGAATTTTCTTTCACACATAATTTGTTTGATGTGAAGGAAATAATTTCTTTAAAATTTCTTTTTGCATCTTATCCCATCTTCCTATTGAATTTGGACGTAAAGAATACAGCCATGTCATTACTTTATCCTTAAGGGAGAGTGAAAAGAGTTTAAGTTTAAATTGCTCTATAGTAATATTTTGAAGATTAATAATAGAGCAAACTTCTTCAAATTCTTGAAGGTGCAAATATAGGCTCTCTGAATCCATCTCTTGGAATTTAGGCAAAAGTTGAACTACTCCAAGTTTAATCTCAAAGTGTCTCATTTCCTATGGAAATGCAATGCATGAAGGTTAGGTTATTCTATTGGGTTGTAGATAATCACATAAATTCCTCTCATTGCCTCTATAATGGTTATGGTTATCATTAGTATTATCACCTTCAAATCCATTATTATTATTATTATTATTATTATTATTATTATTATTATTATTATTATTATTATTATTCTTATTATTATTATTCATGTTGTTATTATTATTAGTGCTCATATTGTGAAGTGTGTGATGGAGTGGAAGTGTTTGTGTACATGATGAAGATCGAATTAGTCTATGGTTTGAAGTTCTCTTCCAACTGGTCATGTAAATTCAGAATCACAAAAATTAATAATGTAAGAGCCGTAATCTATACTAAAGTACAACATAATAGTATGATTCTCGACAATGATGCCAAAAACTTGACTGCAATCAGAATCGTACACTCCTAAATGCAAGAGATCGGTAACTAGTAAATGGGTAGTAACCCAAAATAGTTCTCTTGAGGATCGCTTTATAATTTTTTGACACTAGAAATAAATTATAGCATTAAAAATAAAAGTAATAATTGGATTTTTATAGACTAAAAACTAAAATTGAAGGTGGGGAATTACTTTAACTAGAATAGGTGGTCAGATAGACTTAACTTCCCTATAAGATAATTTACTGAATATATTTATATTTTTTATCTCAGTTGCATAGATTACATTATCTTTCTACAACAAGAAAATAACTCAAGTAAGCACAAAATATATAAAGTTGTAAACTTGATACTTTGAATTATTTCACCTACCTATTCCTATATGAATTTTGAGTTTACCTAAGCATTCAATATAAATGACAAAAATAAATATTCAAAGTCTAAGCATATACCGTGTCTAAAGAGTCTACGGCATATCAAAAACTAAGTAATGAATATAACGTCAAACTATAAAATATCAAAGACTCAAAATCATATCAAATCCCTTCAAAGATAATAGAGAATCAAATATTATCAATTGCACATAAACAATTAAAACCAATAAGCATAGAAAATATACCAGTAAATCACCTAACATTTGTTATTCTATCTGATATAACACAAGAATTTAGCCACTCATACTCATTATAGCCATGAATAAAGCAAAAGAGAATTCTTTTATTGATTTTTATAAACGAGTACAAAAACTAATTCTTCAATCTAAAACTATAAAACTCTATATTGTTCTCTCTCTCAAAACGTTACAAAACTTGAGGTTCATTGGCTATCTATAATCTTACAAACCCTAATAAGAATTCTATTTATAAGGAAACTCTCCATTCTTCTCAAAAATTCCCAGAAAAATGATCTGCGACCTCTCCCTTAGATAGGCCTATCGACAACTGTTCTTGGGTGTGGTTTACAGTCGACAGCTATTAACAACTATCTCCTCACTGTCGACAGTTAGTCCTGTAAATGTACAGTTTTGAGCTGATACTTGATATACACTTTACTACTGTAGTTTTCTTACATATAAAACCTTGCAAAAACAATCGAAAACACTAGAAAAATATCATAGTGAGGAATTTGATTAATAAAAATAATTTTTAATTAATTATATCAATCAACAAAATTAGATTATATTTACATAAAATAAACTTAAAATATTATACTTTTCAAGCATAATCACACCCCCAACTTGAGTTTTGCTAGTCCCTAACAAATCTATAAACTAATAAAAAATAAACTAAAGACCTAAAAATAAATCCTAACTTACTTTCATTAGAATTACAATTGCACTTAGCACATGCAACAAGCCATTAAATCTCTAAGTTACCCTAATCGACGAGTATTGTCTCGTAAGGGTTTCTAGTGATATTACCCACAAATATCAAGAAATATTTGAGATAAAGAAACAAATAAAAAAAATAAAGATATGTGTAAAATAAAAAAAATGTTAGTAACCTATTAACTACTTATCTATACTATTATTATACTTATATTTTTTTGGTTTTCACTTCTTTATTCATATCATACTCAATTAGAGATATATATACAGATATTTATGAAAAATTTCAATCTTAATTAATCACTTATAATCTAATACTCTTATGTATCCATCATGATCACTTAAATCGTACTATAGATATAGTTTTACTTTTAAATATCCTCTCTTATGCACTCTTGTGAGCGTGTAAATAAGCCTTGTTAAGTTTCAAACTCCAATTAAAGTTATAAGAACCCTTTTCATATATATATATATATATATATATATATATATATATATATATATGTGTGTGTGTGTGTGTGTGTGTGTGTGTGTGTGTGAGAGAGAGAGAGAGAGAGAGAGAAAAATAGAAATGAGCTGACAGCTCACACAAGTTACTGAGCTGCAGTTCATTATCACTATCTCCAATAATTTTTTAAAAAAATTCTTTTGGATTATGATCTCGACCCCCTAGGGTTCACTCATATCCAACTTCTTGGGTTTCAGTTTTGATTTGGTCCTCCATCAAGCTAACACAAAATTAACGGTTTTCAATGAATAAAATATTTTTTATGCACTTGATTAAAGGGTAAATGAAATTCAAAATTTATGAAATTTAATCCGACATAAGTTAAAGAGGTAGAGATAGTGATTGTTAAAAAAAAAAATTGAAGAAAAATCATTGGATCATTACAGTTTTGCCGCTAGCTCACGTAACTTTTCCTGAGCTGGCGGCTCACCAACAGTAATCCCTATATATATATATATATATATATATATATATATATATATATATATATATATATATATATATATATATATATATATATATATATATATATCACTTTCTTCTCTTTTTTTATTATAAACATTTGCTTTTCATGTGAACATTCATACTTATCGAGGCACTAATACCCACTTACTAGGCACATGACTATAATAAAAGGTTAAAAGTATCGTTTGTGTGCCACACGCTTATCAAGGCACACACCCAACTACTTACACTTACTTTTTCTTATTTATTTATTATATATTTTTCATATATCCGAAGTCTATGCCTTAAGTACCAGGCTCACTTTGTTATTTCATTTCTTTTATATATATAAGATAGGTCTCCCTTTTAACTTTTTTCTTTATTATCAACTTTCCATGACTTATCATGAAAGTGTTTAGAGTGCATCCTCGATTCTAATCTTAAGATCCATATATCTTATTGTTTGATTTAAAATCTCAACTAAGACTACATGAAAACTATTATCATATAACCATCAAAATTAAGATATGTTTCACATAAATATGCAATGTAAAGTACTTCTAATTTTACTTTTTACTTCACAAAAATAAAGTTAACTATGATACAGTAAATTACAATGTATCTATCACACCCCAAACTTAAAATCATGCAATGTCCTCAGTGCATCAAAATATAATTATGAAAATAATACACTAAAAAATAATGTAAGAGGTTAAGATTATAATACACCTAGCTTTGACGGTTCTCTAGAAAAATTTCACTCTCTTTAGCAGTCGATATCATGATGCCTCTAATAAAAACCTTCTTGTCACTTGCGTCTTTGATACTGGCAGAACCCTACGATCACCTAGCTCGTCCCCTTCGTCCTCATCTGTAGAAATAGGAGCATCCTCACCTAACATTCGTCTAAATACTTTAGTGAAAAGTTGATATTAACGTTGTTGACGACGCTCGATTCGGGCTAACCGTTCTTCAATAATTGTCATTCTCGTTGTGAACTCATCTGTCATCCTTATGATCGACTCATTTATCGTATTGGAGTGTTACTTCAGCTGTCAAACGCCCACATCTGCTGAATCTCGCTATTCTTGCCCTTTCTCCATGTTCTTGATCTTGTTCTCACAGGTGGGGTAGCAGCACGTTGTTGCTCGTGTTGCACCTATTGTTCCTGTTGGGCTTGTCAAGCACTCATACTTCTTCACATAGTGGTATTTATAAATGGTTGTATGGGAGGTTCAAATGTATCATCTCGTGATGGATGGACTCTATAATTCATGCAAATCTTCATAATCAGAGATGGCAAAGCTAAGTGAAGCTTCGCTAATCTCGGATATTGGATACACTTATGGGCTTGACCCATGCATTGAACTATTACAAAGTATATGATGGATGCAACATCGAATACATGCCTTTCCAGAATCATGTTTAAAAATACTACGTCTCTTGAATATATATCCATTGTTGTGGAGGACGATAGTATGCTACATTTAATAAAAAGACTCACCAAGATGTACTCCCTTCTCACATAGCCAAACTTCAAAAAACTCTTTTGAATGTAACATCACTCAAATTTTCGCAAAGTTTTGAACCGACAATAGCTGCTTGGTATCTCATTCACAGTCTCTACAGATGTAGGATGCTCCTCAGGCACGTCAGGTACAGAGATTGTCCTTACAATTTCTTCCCTTATGAACGGTATCTCCTTGCCCCTGATAGTGGAGTATCCATGTTGGTCGCCAATTGTTGATTGCAAGTTAGCATAAAACTCATGCGCAGTCTCATTGCATGCTGGTGCATGTACATATCTTGTGTATGATTCTATTTCTGAAACATACATTTGTGCTCTAAAGGCCAAATTTTCATTTATTTTTGAGTTGTTGGCTGCGCGTTTAGGCTATACTTTGAAATCATCATATTTCTCTAAGATTTTCTTGTTTGCCTTTGTGGGTCTTATTCTTTATGGAGAAGAGGGGCCAGAGAATTCCACTCTTGGCCTCTTAAAAACTTTATATTTCTTTATTTTCTTATGCAAAAATTGGTCAGAATACATAATTTAGAATAATTATTATTTCAAAAATCCATATATGAATTGATCATATAATTTTTGTATTCATTATTTATTTTTTTATTTTTTTGGTCAATTTCTTTTTCTTTTATTGTGTTTTATTTTATTTTTAGAATTAAACTCATTCACATAATTTCATACTTTCCAAGTTTCTTCTACAAAAATTATCAAATTCTATTTTAATGTTATTATTATGGCAAGAATTTGATATATCATAATTATACAAGCAACCCCTGAAATATAATGCTAAAAAAGTGAGATTTTCTACTTTTTCTACCTTGATTTTAGCATAATAGCATTAATTTCATGGAATTCGTCAAAAATCCTCTTAACTTTGCTAAACCATCCCTAATCTACCAAAAAGTGAAGATCAAACTTTGATTTGCTCAAATTCATCAATATAAATTGTAGATATAGGTTTTTGAGATAAAAATCTACTTTTTACTAGGAACAAATCAACTAGAAATCAAAGAGAGGAGAGCTAACCCTCTTGGAGATTGATAAAAATTTGAAGAGAATTATGCGGGAATAGCATTGGCTATCGAAAAGAAGAATTTTTGGGCTTGGACACTGTTTAAAATCTAGGGTTTTGTTTGTGGAGAAAAAGGATCTCTAAGATATTTAGAACTGCACCTCTCTATCAACGACTATCGACAACTGCTCTAATAGCGGCTTTGACAACCTCTCTTGGGCAGACGATTTGGGTTTAGAGGGCCACTGTCGATAGCGGCTCTCTATTGAGCATCTGTCGAGCCAAAATTTTTTATATTTATTATTTTAATGTTAGTTCCTAGACTAATGTTATTTCTAAATTCTAATTGCTAATACCTAGTTCTAAAATTAATTCTAAACTAAAAATTAGCTCCTAACTCTTAAGTTAATAACTACAAAGGAAAAAAATTGAAAAAAAACGTTAAAAATTATCATTAGTATCAAAACTAAGTTATCTTTATGAGTCATTCCCTAATTTAAAACAAACATTGTCCTCAATGAATCGATATATTCGTATAAATAATCAAGAACAAGTTAAAAATTTAGGAGAGAGCTCAAAAATTACCATAGTCTGATGCTCATGATGTAATAACTGCAAAGCAAAATTGTTAGTATATAATATACATAATGTCATCATTTAGCTCTTATCAATGTAATGCCGGAGGATCTCTACTAGATTGTGAGATTCCTCAAAATGTTTTGGAAATTCCAAGTAGTGCTTCAATCGATTCTCATTTACTTTGAACATATGACCATTGTTTGGATTTTCGATATTAATTGCACCATGTGGATACACAGTTTTAAATATAAACGGTCCTGTCCACCGTGAACGTAATTTTTCTAGAAATAGATGAAGGAATGAATCGTATAATAGCAGTTTTTTAGACGGATGAAAAACACGGTGTGAGATGTGCTTATTATGCCATATTCTCAAGATTTACTATTTAATTGCCCAGTACGCCTTATATTCTATTTGTATGGTCAATGACAAACTTTTCCAGACTATTCTATATGAAGACATGCCTAAGAGTGTTTTATTACTGTCTGATAAGCCCATAAATTATCAGTTAGTCTAAACGACTAATCTTTACAAGATGGATTAACCGTTTTCTCTAGTGTTTGCTTAATTTCCCTATTAGCAAGCTCAACTTATCCATTTGACTATAGGTGATAAGGTGTAGAAATTTTTTGTGTGATATGGTATTTCTTTATTAAATTTTCAATGACTTTATTACAGAAATGAGAGCCCCTATCACTTATTATGGTTTTAGGTACTCCAAATCTAGACAATATATGTTCTTTTAAAAATTTAATAGCAGTATGTTGATCATTATTTCTACAAGCTATAGTTTCTACCCATTTAGAGACATAATCGACCGATACGAGAATATAAGCATATCTGTTAGAAATAAAATACAACCCCATGAAGTCAATGCCCCAACAATCGAATATCTCAATTGTAAGTATGGGTATTAGAGGCATATCACTCTTCTTGATTAACGCTCCTAATTTCTGACATGGCTCGCATTTTTTGTAAAATTCATATGCATCTCTAAATATAGTAGGTTAATAAAAATCACATTGAAGTATTTTGGCTATCGTCTTCTTAGACAAAAAGTGGCCCCACATACTTCTGTATAATAGAAAGTAATTATGCTATGAATCTCAACATCAGGCACACAATGCCGAATGATTTGATCTGAGCAATATTTAAACCAAGATCGTTAGATGACCTAGCAAGCCGTACAAAGAGACAAAATAATAATATGCATGCACACTCTGCATTGTGTGTGTGCATATATATAAAGTATGAAATTAAATAAAATAGTAAAATTATGATAGTATACAAAAATTTTAATTTTGAAAAGGGTATGAAACATGGGTTAAGTTATGTTTTTCATCGAGAGAATAGTAATTCAGCAGTAGTAGTAGAAACATGTTTTGAATAGTGCTGAACTGTAACATGATGATATAGAGTTATATAAAATAGTAAAAACATGATATCGAAAATTCTAAAACTCAAAAAGAGTATGAAACATAGGTTAAATTACACTTATCTTGGAGATAGTGTTAATTTAATCAGTAGTAGAAACATGTCTTGAGTAGTGCTAGAATGAAACATGATGTATAAAATTATATGAAACATAAATCAAATTATATTACATTATTATCTTTGTACATTAATGGAACTAAGAGGAGAAAATGTGCCACATGTTTTAAGCGCATTTCGTGCATACCCACGATCACGTCCCTAATTCCTGATACTGCTTTAGGACATACCACGAGGTGCTTAGAAAGAATATAGATAAGCACTTTGCCCCTAGCGGATGGCCCTTAATAGATGATATCTCAGTAGTCACTCAAGACATCGTTGGTTTGGTCTTTCTCACTTGCAACTACATTATAGTGCAATTCCCAAAGCAAGTATATAGTTTCTTCATTTAGTTCCCTCTTGAACCCCATAATTTTATTTTTTTTATGTTTTAAGCGAATAAAGAAAATCATGCTAACATGTAAAATAGAGTAGAAAATAATATACTAATATGATTGTCTATGTCAATGCAATATAGGATCAAACTATTGCAACTAAAACATAAAAGATGAGATTAAAAACATGAAACCTATGAGAATTCATATTGATTATTCTTGTTACGTAATCGCTATTAAATATTTCTTTAAATTACCAAACCATTAAATTCATAATTCAAGATTATCTTGTAATGTTCAGTAGATTACTTCTTGTTAATGAATAGTACATAAATCTCAATAAGACTAAACTGGATAAATTTATAGTGGTAGAGAATACCATTCAAAATTGTAAGTTATTCAATTTAGTTTAAAGTGCAAGAATTATTTCATCAAATTTAATTTGTAGATATAATTGACAAGTAAGAATAAAGAAGTTAAATATCCCAACATTTTACATTCCTGTTATACGACAATCTAGTTATAATATCTCAAGTATAAGAAATTCTTTTACTAATTGGTTAAGCCTGATTATTTACAAAATTAAAGAAAAGGAGAAAGTATTAGAAGTACAAGAAGCTCACATGTTTTTTTTCTAAAATATTTATGCTATTTTTATTAGATAGTAGAAATGCTGGGAATAACACAACAATAGAAATTACTTTATTGAGATAGTCTGATTAGTAAATAAAAAATAATTCTCCAAAGGCAAGAGTTTTGCTAAAAATAAGTTATAAAATTACATGATAATTATCATACTAATAATATAATGGTAAGTACAACATTGCATATATTTAAAAATATACAGCAATATAAATATTGACTTTTAAAAAAATTAAAATTTACCATGAAGTGAACAATATTGACTATCTAAACTATACTCATAAAATAATAAAAGAACTAAAGTCTTTTTTTTTTTTGAATTGAAATACTAAGCAAAAAAAAAAATAGTGCAACTTCTTTTGGGCAGGAACACTCAAAATAAATAGAAAAGTAGGCATAGGGATAATATTTGCAAAATCAAGACGCTCTTTTTTTAAACAAGCAATATGGTAATTTTATTGTAAAGTGTAATGACAATCAATGACATTAAATCCTACAAACTAACGCCAAAAAAAAATACTACTTATTTAATAGAAGATATGTAATGTTAGGAAACATTTACATAATTTTTAAATTGGAATAATAAATGAGAATGGATAATTACATCATGCACGTAAAATAACAACACTAGCATATGTTATAGATTATCTGGAAATAAAAACAAGCAAAATGCAACAAAAAAACCATACTACAAGTTGATAGAGTTTGGATTTTTTTTTTTAAGCTCATAAATTTATTACCCAACTGTATTCAGCCTTCCCCAGTAATAGAATCAAATTCCTCGGTATTATTAGAAATTTATGAAAAACAAGAACGAAATAGGAAGCCTACTGGATATATTCTCATCTACATGTTTTAAAAGAAATATGTCATCATGTATGGAATTGAGAGGAAATACACACACACATATTTTGCATAGGACCTCAAAGAAGTATACATCTAGTGATTAATCGAACAAAAAAAAAAACCGTAAAAGTGCACTATATACTGTAATTTATAGAACATGGTATTTAGACCATAAATAAATAAATAAATGACTTTGCATAGGATATCAACAAGATTTGTATCAGAATATCATCATTCATAACATTAAAAAAATTTGTTGTTTTGTAATGTATATGTGGAAAGAAACAAAGACAATAAGATAGAGAAAATGGAAGTGAGAGTTGCACTTGCCATATTGCAATACATATAACTAGAAAAGAATCATGCAATTCCTAATAATAAACTTTTTAAGATAAGGAAAAAAAATAATATGAAAGGCTTATACATCAAGAACTTTCATATATTCATATTTAAATATTAATTATACATGAAAATTATTCAAAAAAATTAGATTTATACTTTTTATATTCGTATTTAAGGATTAATATACCTGAAAATTATTCAAGTGAAAGAAGTCAGATTTATACTTGCTTATATTCATATTTAAGGGTTAATATACATGAAAATTATTAAAGAGAAAGGAATTGGATTTGTACTTGCTTATATTTATATTTAAGAATTAATATATATGAAATTATTTAAGAAAAAAAAAATTGAATTTGTACTTTCCTCTTGTTTAATTTTTCCGAGTTTTAAATGAATATTTCTTAGGTCTCTTTTCTGCTCTACCTTTCTTTCTTCTCCCTTTTCCTCTTTTTCTCTTCTAAATCCCTCTCCTTTTCTGTTATGTGATGATTTGGAGAGGGGTTAATTGTCACATAGATCATTAGTTGATAAGGTAAGTTTTGGTTTTATTTTCAAATTGCAAAATCTAAGATGATACAATGATTTGGAAAGGGATAAGTAATTAAGTGGGTGTTGCATCTTATTAAATTTTTATCTTTTCTGCTACTTTTTTCTTTGTTTTTTTTTTCCTAGCCAAACTCGCACACACACATATTTCTTATAGTATTATCCAAATTAAGTCCCCAATAGAAGTCAAACTCAGAATTCGTCGCAAATTGAAAAGAAGTGATGCCACTTGAGCCAAAACTTATTGGCATTTCTTTTGCCAAAAATAAAGGAAAAAAAAAAGAGAAAAATCCAAAAATCAAATAAGTGAAGACCAGCAGCGTACGGCTTCCACCTAGTCATATGCTCTAATTGACTGTAGCTGGATCGAACCCTTTTAGCTTCAAATTGTCTTAGGCAAGGCAGCCACCTGATTATCATCCTCCGATGTAGGAGAATGCTGCGTCCCTTCCTCCTCCGCCATTGGCCAGCTCCCAATTAGTTAAACATTTGCTCAAGACAGAGAAAGGTGCATGGTTGATTCTTGCTCTTCGGTCATAATCAAAGTTCTTGCAGTTACCAAAACTTTTGCATTCAATATATATATATATATATATATATATATATATATATATATATATATATATTGTTGGCAGTGAAAATTTCTAAGTAAAAAATGAATTTTTCACAACAGAACGCGGAGTTATCTCAGTAGCTCCGCGTTTGGCTATTTTAGTATTGCGTTTGAGCAAAACGCGAAGCTAACTATAACTCCGCATTCTGATGAATTTAGCTCCGCGTGAGCAGATTTTATTAGAATTCCAAATTGATTGTGATTAAAATTTGGGCTTATCCAATATCCAAATTGAGTCCAATCAGAATCCTAAATTGATTGTGATTAATATTTGGGCTTATCCAATACCCAAATTGAGTCCAATCAGAATTCCAAATCAAGACTAAGATATTTGATTAGAATTCTTGATAAATACAAAAACCTTAGTTTACTATTCCTATGGAAATCTTTATTCCTATTCATATGGAAATCTTTATTCATATTCCTATGGAAACTCTCATAACCACTAAAGTCTATAAATACCCTCTTTGAGGAGACTTTAGAGATCATCAATTAATAATAGATCAATTAATTTATGATCATCCATGATCATGAATCTTTAATAGATCATTAGATCTTCAATCTTTTTGAGTTCAAGTTACGCATGAGAATCTTGAACGAATCAAGATCAGCAAAGAAAATTAAGTCGGCCGTCATCTTCGTCATGCAAGAAAATCATCGACGTCAGATCGTCCAAAGGAACTACTTGATGGATCCCATCACTGCGAGAACCCACTTTATTGTAAAAGAAAAGCGATAATTATAAATCCTCTCGTTTGTTCTTTTCTTGTTCATTTTCGTTGTAATCTAAGTTGAATTCAATGGAAGGAAGCAAAATTTTTGCTACGAACAAATTAGCGACCACAGTGGGAGACATCTCTTTCACCAAAGAAGAGATCGTGGCGCAATCTGACGTCGAGAGCATCGGATCCGACGTGAACATGCTAGTCGTAGAGATCGACCAGCATAAGTATGAGGAGTATCTCTCCTCTGAGTTAGGTAACCTGACTGAAACGCGATGCTATCGTCGCGTGCGCTCCAATACCCGAGGATTGGGTAATCGGGAATCTACCGATAAACAAGGACTCTTAGAGACCGCAGCCATAGAGCCGTCGTTTGGGTATGAAACCCTAGCAGAGGATGGCCTCTTTACTGCCGAAGAAAGCTCGGGAACTGGATTGACTAGAACTCAACTCCGAAATAGAAATCGGAGAGCTAGGCGAAAGGCCCTCAAAGCCTGCATTGATTGCGAGGCTAATTTCACAAAACGCGAGGCTATAGTCCCTTGCAAACTGGCTCGGGTTCATCGCAATACCAGCCAATATCGCGATAAACGAGAAGCTAAGACTTGCGATAAACGTAAGATTTCTAACGCTCGCGTTAATCGCGAGGATAAAATCTCCTTAGAGCCAGCGTGTGATTCTCCATGCGAGGCTACTACTGAGCTTAGCGATAAACGCGAAGCCAGTACAACTTGCGATAAACGCAAGATTTTTGTCACTCGCGTTAATCTTGAGGATAAAATTTCCTTAGAGGCAGCATGTGATTCTCCACGCGAGGCTACTACTGTGCTTAGCGATAAACGCAAAGCCAGTACAACTTGCGATAAACGCAAGATTTCTGACACTCGCGATCACGAGGATAAAATTTCCTTAGAGCCAGCATGTGATTCTCCACGCGAGGCTACTACTGAGCTTAGCGATAATCGCGAAGCCAGTACAACTTGCAATAAACGCAAGATTTCTAGCACTCGCGTTAATCGCGAGGATAAAATTTCCTTAGAGCCAACGTGTGATTCTCCACGCGAGGCTATTACTGAGTTTAGCGATAAACGCAAAGCCAGTACAACTTGCGATAAATGTAAGATTTCTGACACTCGTGATAATCGCGAGGATAAAATTTCCTTAGAGCCAGCGTGTGATTCTCCACGCAAGGCTACTACTGAGCTTAGCGATAAATGCGAAGCCAGTACAATTTGCGATAAAAGCAAAATTTCTGACACTCGCGATAATCGCAAGGATAAAATTTCCTTAGAGCCAGCGTATGATTCTCCACGCGAGGCTTCTACTGAGCTTAGCGATAAACACGAAACCAGTAATACTTGCATTAATTGCAAGACTCCTAAGCTCCGTGTAAATCGCAAAGATGATTGGCAAATTTGCGTTAATCGTAAAAATCTCGCTAAACGCGAAGTTATGACTTGCGTTAATCGCAAGAATAAGCCAGCGTGCAAGAATTTTCTTCCACGCGGGGCTAATATTCCAGAAAATAAACTTTTGCAAAAAGGCAAGCAAGCGTAAAACGCGAGGCTAGCGTATCCAAAAGCGAGTCTATTTTTCAGCCCCGCGTGTCCAAACGCGAGGCTATTTCTCAGCCCCGCGTGTCAAAGCGCGAAATTATCTCTCAGCTCCTCGTAAATCAACCCGAATACAAAATCAGGGTTGATCATCACACTAGTGGAGCAGAACTGGACTCTAATGATCTCAAGAAGTTTCAGTGGGCTACTAGACCCTCTCAACAGCTGAATGGGCCCCACAACTCAATATCTAAAGCCACTGATCTCAGGGAGTATCTAACCAAGAAAAGAAATATGAACCAAGTTCAATCTGAACCTACTTATCATTGCCAGCAGCTTATGACAGCAGTATCCACTGTAGTGGACAGTTGTTGCTGCAGCAAGAACAGGATATCAGTGTTCTACCGGTTGACTGAGTCAGATAAAAATCTTGCCAAGAAGAAAAAGATTACTCCCCGAAGAAAATAGTGGAGAATTGTAAGTTCCAACATGGTCGGAAAGGAGAAGAAAATCATAGAAATGAATGATGATTCGGAATCAAGTGATGAAGAACCTCATCATCTGACTCGACTGAAATCAGGCGCTATCGCCCCTCGAAATTACAAGAAACTTCTAAAAGGTTCTTATGATGATGACAGTGACAATTCAGCTATAGCTTCCCCACAATCTTGTGCATCTTTCCGACCACGAAAATCAACGTTGCACGCAGTGGACATGTCTGATGACATTAACCAGAGGATAGAAGTCCAAGAGCAGATGATTCGAGGCCAGCAAAAGGCCATTGATGACCTCAAACTAATGCTTCTAAAAGTGGTCGAAAATACCCAAAAGATAGCCGACGATAAGGCTAAAACTTCTTCGGAACCGCCACCTAAGACAAATGAAGAAACTAAAGAAGAAAAGACTTATTCGGCATATGAGGATGAAGATAAATATTCTTTCCATGATCTTCATGAAGAGAAGATGGAAAACCTACAGAAGTAACTAGATGCATTAATGCAAAAGAAAGAGCTAAATGAATCGGGGGTTTCAAGGCCATATCCGCTTGAGTGGGACTTCGCCCCTTATCCAGAAAAATATAAACTCCTCAAATTGGAGTCATATGACGGGAAGGGGTCCTCAAGCCAGCACTTATATTACTTTTTATCGCAGGCAGGTCATCTAATGAGAAATGATCTCATAATGACCAAAGTATTTGCGAGCACTCTGCGAGGGCCTGCCTTTACATGGTTTATGCAGTTGCCCCCGGGAACCATAAACACTTGGTATGATATCCAGAAGCAGTTCTTGGCGCGTTTCTTTGAGGATGATACCGAAATATCGGTTCATTCCCTCCTTGCGACGAAACAAGGAGAAGAAGAAACAGTTAAGAGTTTCATTGAACGCTTTAGGGAAAAATCCGTGTATTATCGAAATGGTATGACCCAAAAAACTGGTGGAACCCTGTAAGCATAATTTCATAATCGGCGTGCTGATAAGAATGGGAGCTGTAGAGTCCAAAACTTGGAAAGATCTGCTGAAGCAGGGAGAGCAGGCGGAAGATATAATTCGCCGGATTAAGGAATCTCGTAGCACGAGAAACTCTATAAATAACAGGCCATATCCACAGAATCCTAAAAATAAAGGGAAGGCTGTGATGGCGACAGTTGCAGATCCGAAACCAAAACTTCAGAATCCGAGAGATTCAGGTCAGAATAGGCCCCGCCAAGATAGAACTTATACATTCAAGACAGAGCAGACAGGTGCTTTATTCTATCTCCTCCTTAGAAAGGGCATGTTGAAGTTTCCGAAAAATGAAAAACTGGAAGACGCTGGTAAAACTAATGACCCTAACTATTGCCTGTACCATCGGAATGTCGGGCACCCAACTAAGAATTGCTATCCTCTTAAGAACCGAATTCAAGCAATGATAGAAGCCGAGATTCTCACACTTAAAGAGGAACAGAAGAAAGTTTCTTTAAATATGACAACTTTAGTGGTAGGAACCAATGAGTTCCCTGCCAGAGCGATCCCTGGGAAGCCAATATCGACACCAAGCACGGGCAGCCCGCACTTGCAAGCTGGCCCCTTGGGTACGCTCCGAACCACAGCTGTGACAAAATCATTCTCATTGGCTAGCAGCCGGATTTGGCTGGGGGTGCCGAAAATATTAATGATGATAAATATCATGTTACTTCCGCTACTTTTACTAGCTATTAGAATGGCTAATTGAGTGCTATAAAAAAATTGCCCAATGCTGTTAAAGCGGCGGGAAGAGGAGATCAAGTTCCTCGCCAACCCTATCATACTGGGGGTAAAAGTATGAATCAACTACCCAATACGGTTAAAGGCAAATGGGAGAGGAAATCAAATACTCAACAACTCACCATGTTGAGGGGAATAGTATGGCTAGCCCAACTCAAACGGTAGTTAGTAAATGCTAATCAAATCCGTTGATAGCTGGGGTTTGCTAAAAATCTTATAAACTCTGTAATGTTAAACTCTTATCTTTGACAGTGAGATATAGTTCAAGTTACGCGAGAGAGCCTTGAACTGTCTCTACCAAACTCTAGGCATGTGCAATAATGCGCCTCTGCCAAAATCTGATCATGACCCGATCATCTTGGCATGTGCAGTTCAAGTTACGCATGAGAGCCTTGAACTGCCTCCATCAAAATTTTAAGCATGTGCGATTAGGCACCTCTATCGAATTTCTTAATCTTAACCTGATCACAAAATTGAAGATCCAAACAATTTCAAAATTTGCTAAGTTTTAAGCCATTTTGAAAACTTTGGAGGGGGTTCTATTGGCAGTGAAAATTTCTAAGTAAGAAAGGAATTTTCCACAACAGAACGCGAAGTTATCTCAGTAGCTCCGCGTTTGGCTATTTTAGCCTCGTATTTGAGCAAAACGCGAAGCTAATCTATAGCTCCGCGTTCTGATGAATTTAGCTTCGCGTTAACTCCGCGTGAGCAGATTTTATTAGAATTCCAAATTGATAGTGATTAAAATTTGGGTTTATCCAATACCCAAATTGAGTCCAATCAGAATCCTAAATTGATTGTGATTAATATTTGCGCTTATCTAATACCCAAATTGAGTTCAGAATTCCAAATCTAGAGATTTAAATCAAGACTAAGATATTTGATTAGAATTCTTGATGAATACAAAAACCTTATTTTACTATTCCTATGGAAATCTTTATTCTTATTCCTATGGAAATCTTTATTCTTATTCTTATGGAAACTCTCATAACCACTAAATTTATAAATACCCTCTTTGATGTGACTTTAGAGATCATCAATCAATAATAGATCAATCAATTCATGATCATCCATGATCATGAATCTTTAATAGATCATCAGATCTTCAATTTTTTTGAGTTCAAGTTACGCGTGAGAGCCTTGAAGAAATTAAGATCAGGAAAGAAGATCAAGTCGGCCATCATCTTCTTTAAGTTAGAAGATCATCGACGTCAGATCATCCAAAGGAGCTACTTTATAGATCTCATCGCTGCGAGAACCCACTTTATTGTAAAAAAGAGCGATAATTATAAATCCTCTCGTCTGTTCTTTTCTTGTTCACTTTCGTTGTAATCTAAGTTGAATTCAATGGAAGGAAGTAAAATTTTTGCTACGAACATATATATATAAATATATATATATATATATATATATATATATATATATATATATATATATATATATATATATATATATATTGTTTAATGAACCGTGTCACTTTGTCGGTTATTGTTTACCCAAGATTAATAACAAAAACCAGCATTCTAAAGTTATGATTGGGAGATTAGTTTGAAGTGTTTTGAAGTATTTTAGAATGATGTATTTTGAAGTGTTTATAAGAATACTTATTTGTGAGTTTCTTAATAAGTTTTTTGATGTTTTTTTTAGAATACCACAAAACAAAATCCATGAAAATCCATTCGAAACCAAACTCTTAAGTTCAGGTATACTCCAAAATGCATATCACCAAAATACTCCAAAACACATGCTTTAAAAACCTTTCAAAATATTTTTCTTTTGACATCTAAGTACAGCTAATAGTTTAGGCAACGTGTTCATGTATCGAACAATATTCATGCAATTCATTTATAAAAGATTAATGCATGTATGTACATTTAACTGAATGCTCAGCTTAACAGCATTGTACTTCAGTTCAATATCGAGGGGAAATATTATAGATATACCCACTACTATTATCATCCCTTTTACTGGGCCCACCAATTAACTTGGAAACTAGTCTGGCCAGGCCACTGGTCCACTGTCCAGGCTTCTTTAGCAGGTCGTTCGGCCCACGCCAACTATAGCGCTCCGTATTTTTTTCAGTACGGTAAAAATCCTTTTATGTAATACATATGGATTTATCTATTTTTTTATAGTATTAATTACCTTCTCAGTGTAATTCATCTTTCGTTTTTAAATTCATGTAAATTTTTACATAATTTAACCAACTCTTTTATACTCTAAATAAATTTGTTAAATCAATCTACTTTTTCGTTGTACCTTTCTAATTTTTTTTTACTTATCTATTCAAAATAGTTTATATTTTTTTTTCATGATTTAATACCACTTTTATACTTATGAACCTTTTACTAATTTATCTACCTAATTAAATCATTTAACCATTTTTTAATAATTTATATATCGTTCTTTATAGTTAATATGTGTTCTTAATTATCTATTTTTAGTATTATTTACATTATTATTATTATCACATTATTATATATCGTACCAGTGAAGTGCACCTATGTTACATGTGTTGTTTCTTGAATGATCAATTATTAAACAACATAAAATCTCATGCACATTCTGAGAGAAAAAACTTAAGAGTTTATAAAAAAGAATGACCAATTTAGTTAAATATAGCCAAGAAAATACTAACTATATCCTTTAGGCTCACTTGCTGGTTTTGATCCATCTCTCAATAGATTTATGTACACGTTATTTACTCACTTGTAAATTCAAACAACTAATGAACTGTTGTACCATAAAATTCAACTTGTAGGTCTATGCTATTTAGAACTTTTCATTTTGATAGAAAACTCTAAGAAGTTATCATTTAATATTTATTTTTTATATGGTTGATCCAGGTCAACTCCAAGTTCAAAATCCGATCCTAATTCATTTGCAGTTAAGTTTAAGTAGTTATACTTTTATCAAATAAAATCAACAATCAAGATGACTTTTGTAAAGAAATAAATAAAAGGGGGATCATTTTATAAAAAAATGATGGTTATGATAAATTTTGTATGGATTCAAATAAAAGAAATACTGGGAAAAAGAAAAAAGAGGAGATGCAACTCCAAACTATTTGTTTTAAAAAGTAATAACAGGTAAATAAAGTATTCCTTTTGATGCAGGTTAATAGGAAACAAACAATATACTAATCTATTATAAAATTTAAATGGAACCATTTGCTTCTAACTCAATCTCTCTAATAATATAATAATTGGTTTACTCTCTTACTTAATTTACACTCCTTGGTTGAACATGGAAATGGGTAAAGAAGGATTATCCATGCGATGTATCGAGCATAATTTTCTTTTGGTTCAGTAATCTACTTCAAATACTTGGAATGAAAAGCATAGTGGTTGTTATTGTATGCTTGCTTGTTGAACACATATATACAATGCTTTAAATAACACTAGTAAGTATTCTATTTTTGATATCTCCTTACTTTGGCATAGTTGTTACGTTTGCTATTAGGTTAAACTTAAATGATTTTTTTTCAGCATCAATCTATGTAATGCTCCATCTTCCTAGAGGGTATGGAAACAGAATGCGCTACTGGCAGACATGCACAATACACGTACACAAAGCAAAATATAATAAAATAAACAGAACATGAGTTCTAAATCAATATACAGGTCCACAGTAGAACCATAGGAGGGTAACATGTGATTACAAGTGAAACGTGTAATATTTTCTATCTATTTTTTGTGCTCATAATCGTATTTAAATGTTATAAAAAATTAATGATAAATTATTTGTTTTAAACTCTCCACTTTAATATTTTTCTAGTGTTTTATGATTTTTTTTTTTACATGATTCTAGATGGAAAGAAAACAAACAAGAATCGTATCAATGTGTGTATCAATCCAGAAATTGAATTTTCAGGTATGATTGTCATTAGTCACCTGGAAGGATTGTCGATAGTACGCAATTATGAATGATAGTAATTTCTACCTGTGAGGGGCTATTGACGCGGCTATTGAAGTGGCTGTTGGCAGCTAGTCGGCCAGAAGAACATATATGAAGAGTTTTAAAGAGAAAAGAATTTCCTTATAAATAGATTCTTGTATTAGTGTTTCGAAAGGCTTTAAGTACTCAATATACTCCAGAATTTTGAGGAGATTTATCGGGATTTTTTAAGATTAAAGGTGAGATTTTTTAGAGTTCTTGAGATTTTAGTTTCAGTACTCTCTCATAGTTATTAAATAAAAGAATCTCTCTTTGATTATTTGATGGTTTTGAAGAATATGAGTGGTTAAATTTCTTTTTTAGTGTGGATGAAGTAACAAACCCTAGATTATGATCTGGTTTAAGTTTTTTGTTTTTATTATGCTTAATTATTTTATATGTTGTTTGATTTTTAGTTCTCTGTTATCTTATTAGGCACCATATATGATTTTCTAGACTCTGATGGTTTATAGTGTGATGATATATTCGTTATTTAGTTTTTGATATACCATAGACTCTTTAGATATGGTGTATGTTTAGACTATGAACGCTTATTTCGGTTATTCATAGATCAATTCATATAGGATTAACTAAGGAAAATTAACCGATTATCAAAATCATTTTACTTTATTTTGTGCTTCAATAAATTATTTTTTGGTTATATGAGACCATGTAATCTATATAACTGAGATAAAATAAATATTAACTCATCCAATAATTTAATTTTTAGAGCGTTAACCTATCTAGCCAATACAATTCTCTAGTTTATTTGACAACCAATTTCTCCTTAATTAATTTTCATTCAATTTATAATTTTTTGTTTAGTAATCTATATTTCTTAGTGTTAGAATATAATCACAAAGTATTGTTTTCTCGAGAGAACGATCTTGGGAGTTTACTATCCGAGTGCTACTTGTCAATTTTCTACACTTGGGAGTGCATGTTTCAGGTGGCATTAAGTTTATAGCGTCGTTGCCAGGGATCTGTACTATTGTGTTCTGCACGTTAATATAGGTTATGATTCTTACCTCATTTTTAATTGTGATTCTGAATTTATATGACCAGTTGGAGAGGAACATGTAACGGTAGACTTGTCAAGTCGTACTCAAATTCACAACTACTTTAGATCATCAGTCAATTGAATACATGAGAACCAATAATCAAAATACAATAATAACAACAATAATAACAGATTTAGGGATCATAACACAAATGATGATCAAAGCGAATATGGAGGCCTTGGGAGGTCCCTAGCGATTACTTACGGCCAGATCGAACAATCCAATTGTCTTACATTGTTTTCCCTTTAAATATAAGGCACTTTGAGATAAAATCTGGAGTTATACAATTTTTACCAAAATTCAATGAGATGGATATAGAGAGCCCATATTTACATCATTGTAAATTCAAAGAAGTTTGCACTAGTATGAATCTAAAAAATATTAGTGCAAAGCAACTAAAACTTAAACTCTTTCCATTCTTCTTGAACAATACTAAAGCTTGGCTACACTCCTTATGCCCGAATTCAAATTGAAAGATGGGATGAGATGCAGAAAGAATTCTTAAAAAAATTATTTCCCTCAAATTGGACTAATTATTTGCTAAACCATATAGTCACCTTTCACTAAAAGGAAGATGAAACTTTATGCAATTGTTGGAATAGATTCAAAGATTTGCTATTCTCATGCTCACATTATGACTTTCAGATATGAAGGACAGTGAGTACCTTCTATCATTAACACTGCAACTATGCAATTTATTGAAACTATGTGTAATAGTGAGTTTTTGAGTAAGGATGCTGAAGAAGCATGATAATATTTTGATTCATTTACCAAAGATTCACAAGTCTAAAAATAGAGGATATTTCATAATGAAACCAATTACCAGAGAAACCTCAAAACAAACATGGTCTTATTAAATTAGAAGAAACTAAAGATATAACTACATGATTATTTTCATTAACCAAAAAGATTGAAGATTTGATCAAAAGAAATAAGAAACTGTTAACATGATAGATGAAGTTCCATATATTTGCGATATTTGTATGTTATAATGATACGTAACTCGCAATTGTCCAACTCTCCTGACTTTAAAGAAGTATTGAATGTAATGCCTTTAACGCAAGTTCTCAGTTGGTAAATAACCCATATTCAAAAAATTTTAATCTCGCTTGGAATAATCATCCAAATATTTAATTAAAGTAGAATCCTCAATAGCAATACAATCAACCAGTCAAGTCACCTGTAAATCAAGCACCACAGCAATATGTTCAACCAATAACTTCAACTTTCGTATATCAACTACCATTGAAACACAATTTTGAGGATATCATCATGCAAAAACAATAGAGAATGAATTAAATGATCCAAACCCAGTAGCAATTCATTTAGTCGCAATAGACTATTTAATAGTCAGAATGCGATGACCTTCAGCAATATTCAAGCTTAGATGAACTATTTTAATTTAACATTGCAAACTCAAAAAAAAAAATAATAATAAGCTTCCATCTCAGTTGGAGGCCAGTACTTCAGGTAAAATTGAAGGTATAAATATTATTTCTTATATGCTTCATAATGATATACTGAGATATCTACTATTATAAATTTGAGAATTGGTAGAGTGCTAGATGAGCTTGTTTCAAGAAACAACAACAAAAATCCAAATGAGACCACTCCCTTGACTTATAAGCCACTGTACCATTCCCTCAGTATTTGAAGAATACAAATATTAATACTTTTTATACCGACATTCTAGAAATTTTTAAATAGGTACAAATCAAAATTCTTCTGCTGCAAACATAAAACAAGTGCCATCGTATGCTAAATTCTTGAAGGATTTGTGCACGATCAAAAGACGCCACAATGTACAATAGAAGACATTTTTTACAGAACAGTTAAGTGTTTTATTTCATATGAGATGGTCAATACAATAATGAAAAAGCTCTACTAGACTTAGATGTTGCTGTAAACTTATTACCATACTCAGTTTATAAACAATAAGGTCCGGGAGAAGTTAAATCAATATTAGTCACACTATAATTGGCTGACAGATTAGAAAGGTATCCCAAAGGTGTATTGAAGATACATTAGTGTAAATCAAAAACTTCTATCTTCCTAGTAAATTTTATAGTTATTGATACTGTACGAGTATAAAATGCTCATTTTCAAATTCCAGTTATCCTTGAACGTCTATTTTTAGCTATCGCTAATGCATTTATTAATTGCAGGAATAGTATAGTTAAATTATCATTTGAAAATATGACATATGAACTTAATAATTTTAATATCTATAAACAACCAAATATTGACTCTAATTAAGTATAGGACATTAACTCAATCGAAAAAATCCATGACGCAAGAGATGTCAAATCTTTATGCATCTCTAATCCGTTGGAAATTGCATTAATAATGGATGACGGTTTTCTGGAAAGGCTTAATTTCGATGATGCCTCTCAAATATTGAAATGCATGAACGATATTCATTGTTTATATGTTACAGGATGAACACCAAAGAAGGAAGTATTAAAAGATCTATCTCCGCAAATGAAAAAAATTAATTCCTTCCAATATTGAAGCTGCAATACTTGAGCTCAAACCTTTGTCTGAGAATCTCAAGTATGCTTTTTTAGGTCCTAAGAAAACCTTTTCGGTGATCATCTTAATGCATCTTGGTGAGAATCAGAAAGAGCATTTGATACCAGTACTTCGCAAGTACAAGAGAGCCTTAGGTTAGAACATGATGGATATCAAATGGATGGATCCCCTTATTTATCCACATTGTCTCACTTTTGAAGATGGTGCTAAGCCAATTAAACAATGCAACGAAGGCTTAACCCTGTTATGAAAGAAGTAGTTAAGGCAGAAGTATTGAAACTTCTTGATGCTGACATCATCTATCCAATAGCAGATGGTAAGTAGATAAGTTTAATCCAAATTGTTTCCAAAAAATTGGGATAACTGTTATAAGAAACGAGGATGTAAAGATGGTACCTACTCGTACTACTATGAGTTGGCATATGTGCATTGACTATTATAAATTGAACCATGTAATGAGGAAAGACTATTTTCCATTACCTTTCCAGACCAAGTGCTTCAATGAGTCATAGGCCATGAATTTTACTATTTTCTACATGGATATTCTAACTATTATCAAATTGAAATTGCTTTAGAGGATTAGGAGAAAACAACTTTCTCTTGTCCTTTTGGAACATTTACTTTTTGAATAATGTCATTTGGATTATATAATGCACTTGCAACTTTTCAAAGATGTATGATAAGTATCTTTAATGACATATTAGAAGATTATCTTAAGGTATCCATGGATTACCTCTCTGTATTCGATATAGTTTCTAAGTATATTTACTCATTTGGGAGATGTACTTGAATGTTGTTAGCAAAATAATTTACTTCTCAAGTGGGAAAATTCTATTTTATAGTTCAAAAGGGTATTATACTTGGCCATTTAGTTTCATCTCAAGAGATGTAAGTAGACAAAGTGAAAGTTGAGTCTATTTCTAAATACCGATATACAAAACTGTGAAGGACATATGCTCATTTTAGGACACATAGACTTCTATAGAAGATTTATTAAGAATTAGAAATATCGCTAGATCTCTTTCTCACGTTCTTGTGCAAGATGTGCAGTTTGAGTGGATGCAGATATTGCCAAATAACATTCATACTCAAGGAGATGCTCATCACTATATCAATTATGCAATCTCCAGATTGGTCACTATAATTTGAGATTATGTGTGATGTAAGTGATTATGCCATTGGAGCAGTTTTGGGGCAATGATGAGACAAGAAGTCTTACATAATGTACTATGCTAGCAAAACTCTCAACGATGCATAGATAAATTATATTAGAAAGAGTTTCTAGCTGTAGTTTTTACTCTTGATAAATTTTGATCATATATTTTGGGCTCATATGATTATTTTTATTGAATATTTGGCACTTAAATATCTTCTGTCAAAGAAAGATGTAAAACTACTGTTTATTCGATGGATATTACTACTTCAAGAATTTGATCTAAAAATTAGAGATAGAAAGGGAGTAGAAAATGTGCTTAATAACCATCTTTCTCATCTAGCCTTTAATAATGATAAGCTATCTATTAGGAATTTGTTCCTTAATGAGCAACTGTTTTATGTTAAGACTACTTTACGGTATGCTGATATAATAAATTTTCTTGTTGCGGGTGAGATGCGACAAAATTAGAGTGCACACAATAAACAAAGATTCCTATATGAGGTACAACATTTCTTTTACAATGACCCCTACCTGTATAAATGTTGCTAAGATCAGATCATTAGACATTATGTGTCTGATGATGAGATTCATAGCATCATATCTTTTTGTCATATAGAAGCTGGCGGTCAATATTTTTAGTTTATAAAAGACGATGCCCAAAATTCTCCAATTGGATTTTACTAGCCCACATTGTTTAGAGACATGCTTGAATATTGCAAGCATTGCGAGTCATGTCAGAAATTAGGTGCATTGATCCGAAGAAAGGATATGACTTTAACACTAATTCTTACAATCGAAGAATTTGATTATTGGGGCATTGACTTCATTGGTGCATTTCTTGTTTCTAAAGGATATATTTATGTCCTTGTAGCAGTAGATTTTGTCTCTAAATAGGTGGAAACCACAACAGTCAAAACAATGATCAACAAACTGAAATCAAATTTTGCAAGGAGCACATATTATCTAGTTTGGAGTTCCTAAACCATAATAAATGATGGGGGTTCCTATTTCTATAATCGATCCTTTAAGAATTTGATGAAAAAGTACAATATCATGCATACAATATATACACAATATCACCCACAATTAAACGGATAAGTAGATTTCCTAGTAGGAAAATAAAATAAACCTTATATAAAAACAATGAATCCATCTTGCAAAGATTAGTTATTTTGACTTATTGATACTCTATGGGCTTACTGTACAGCTTACAAACCACTCATAGGTATGTTTCCATATAGAATAGTCTTTGG